>JAODLC010000065.1:3510021-3520082 GCA_026781145.1 Hippopotamyrus pictus | reverse complement strand
CCTGGGGGGGGGGGGGGGGGGGGGGGGCACTGGAGGGGCCCTTACAACGCAGTGCTTTGTTTAGGGTTAAGTTGGGGCTCCGCTTTCTGGTTGCTCACTTGTCCCTGTTAAGGCTCGTATACGGGGACAGGCTTATCTGAGGTAGAGCACCCCCTACAGGTTGGAGTGTGGCAACTTCTCAAAGGCTTATTATTACTTATTATGTTAAGCTTGAGCTTAGTGACCCACAAAATCTGTGTCCAGTCTTCTTATTGCCCTGTGGCTTCACCCATTGCTGGGATTGGTCTGGTAGGGGCGATTCTGGAAGTGGGAAAGCAATACTGGGGCACGGCGCCTGGCGTGTCGTGCGTTCCCTAGTTGGCCCGGGGACGGTGGCACACCAGGCCGGATGATCCGGCGCGCGGGGAGCGGCCGGCACGGCGGTATTCTGAGGAGCTGCCTCAGCTGTGGGAGGGCGCCCACGCGCACGCCGCCCCTCGTGCCAGGCCGGCATGGCGAATCCAGCCGCTTCAGCTTTCCGCAGGCTGCCACGGAACACGAGGTACCGGCCCCCCCCCCCCAACCCCATCCGGAACAGCCAGATCGCTCCCTCGATCCGGGCCAGGCTGGGCTCGGACACGCAGGCGGCGCTCTCCGGCTGGTCCACCCCCCCCAAGCGGCCCGTGTGCTGGAACGCGGGCAGCTCGTGCCCCCCTGGTGCCGTCACAGGCCCATCCACGAGCCATCTGCAGATCCGCCCAGCAACAGCCAAAGCATTACATTAAATCCTTGTTTGGGCTGATTAACAAATGGCTTCATTTTTTTTCCCCTCTCGAAATGAGAAAGAAGATCGGAAAGAGGATTCACTCCCCAGACTGACGGGCTGTGCGGCTGTTTGAGGCCAGAGAGCAGTTAAAGTTTGCTGTTGGGCTGTTGGGCCCGAACAGCGACACTCCTGCCCCGGCTACGCTTCTGCGCTAATCCGAAGGTCTGCATAGATGGGGCGTTGTGGTTAAAGAGCGGTTCCCATAGTACTCTTGGGAAGAGTGAGATTTCTGAGGTAGGAGTTTAGCAACGGGAATGAGGCGGGCAAAGAAAGTTCAGTGTCTCCGTGCGAGCGAGCAGGCAGACGCCCTCCGCCGGCTGGCTCCCAGCTCGAGGCCGTGTCCCCGCCGATATGTTACGCCCACACGCAAATGGAGGGGGGTCGCCACACGGCGGGACCCACCAGATCGCTCCTGCTGTTTGGCCTCTGCGCGTCACGACTGCGAGGGCCACCGCAAAACTTTTCTCGTCCTGGTGGCTTCGTTTCTTCGATTTGTTTTGTTTCTTTTTTACTGGTGCACGCAGGCATAGACTGATTCTGTGTTTCCACGGGGTCCGTCCCTGGCCCCCAAGACCAGGAGCTGACTTCCGCTGTTGGTGAAATTAATCCCCCCTCCCGCCCAGACCCCCTCGTCCTGGATGGAGACCCACTTCCGCACCCCGCTGCCTCCGCCGCGGTGTTTTAAGGCGCGGCTTCAGTGGGAAGCCGGCGTGCCGCGGAACGTGCCGAATGTTGGTAAATAATGCCGACCTTCTGTGTCGCGCCATGGGATCGCCGTGATGTCACGATTTTGTCGTTTTTATTCTTTCTTCTGCCCCTAACGGGATTCAGATTTGAGCAATTAGCAGTGAGCGTGGCTCGCCTTCCTCCGGTGACAGCCCTCGTCCCTCTGCTCGCTATATATTTTTTTTCCCTTCACCGTTCTCTCCCTTCCTCTGTTCCTTGGTGTTGAAGGCGGCAGCCTCGGTTCAGCTGCACCCTCCTACCCACGGATCGGCATACCGGCAAAGACCTCCGTCTCCTCAAATTAACATGAGCAGGTGTTTTTCTCTGATGTGTTAATTAAGAAAAGCTGGTGTCATTATGCTTTAAGTGGCTGTTACAAATAGAACATGTTGTTTATTTTCTATTCCAAAAAAAAAAAAATGAGAAGGATCAGAGCTGTCAGGGTGGCTCGAGCGACGGGTATAGGAACGGCGATTATAAAGAATTATAAACATGATGTCATCATTTCGGGCTTATCGAGGCGCATTCCAGAGTGTCGGTCTCAATTTGGAGTGGTACGGGACAGGGAGAGACTCCCAAAAATGGTCCATATTCGTGATGACGATGTCAGGGCTTACGCGAATCCGGATACCCGTCCTTCCGAGCACAATTAAGTGGAATGCTGGCAAAGATCCGATGTCCGATATTGGTCACGTGGGTGACGAAGTCATATTAGCGAGAATCAGAAATAAACGGAAGGACTGATAAAACGAGGACAATAACGGCTTTAGATCTGGTTTCCCGTCTGCCGTCGGAAAGGCACAGCATACTCGTGCTGCTTAGATCAAGAACAGCGGCTGGAACAGGCCTCACCCCACCAAAGCCTGCTGTTAGGATGACAGTTGGTCAGCCCCAGGGCATGCTGGGACGGTGGCTGGGTTCGGTCGACTGTGCCCGTGTAACTTCCAAGCGGCGCGCTAAGCTAACCTCGCAGGCTGACAGGTGGCCCCCCCGCCGCGCCGCGTCATTAGTCAGTACCTGCGGCGTGATGCCACGGCTCGTACCCGCGCACACCTCCCGGTTGGAGTCGGCAAATTCCTGCCACAGGTTCTCCCGGATCCCCCAATCCCAGGTCAGCGAAGGCCTTGAACCGGCTGCTCCCTGTCAGAGCCGCCGTTCTCGGCGGTATTAACCGTTTGCTTCTGGCAGCCGCGCCGGTACCGAGGTGGTTCTGGGCTCAGGGCAGCTGCAGCTTAGTGAAGGTCCAGTCAAATGGAGGCACACGGGAATGAATCCCGATGTGTGCAGTTACTGTCATTTCTGCCATTCTGCTGGTGTCATGTGGATACTGAGCACCTGAGGCACTGTCAGCGTTGCCGAGCTTTTATGTCATGCGGTGTTCATGAAGAGCAGAGATGAGGCTGAAAATGTAATTATATAAAACTGTACTTGCGCTTGGCATAGCCCTTTTATTCTACTGTATGTATTTTTGAATATGGTTTACGTATTTTTCGTATATAATTTTGCTTTATGTTACAGCAAATTAAGATTTCCTGAAAGCTAGTTCAGAGACTAAATCCTGTTTGATATTTCTTACCTAATGAGTTTAAATTAAAAAGGTGAATGATTTTGTATTAAGAGGTGGGTCATAATTCTTAGTTTTTTGTCAGTGTAATAAGAAAGGCTGTTGTTTATTTTTTTTAATTAAAGGTTATTATTGCGCACGGGGGGGGCCGTGTCATGGTGATCCTGAGCTGGACCATTTGACACCGAGCCACCATTCGATCCCTCATGGAGCGTGTGTCTTCTTCACCGTGTAGGAACGTTTTTTCGGCTTTGCGAAAATCTGTGAATGCAATCAAAAAACTAAAAATGCCAAAAGTCTTGAATTTTTGTTTGGCTACTTATGGTTAAGGTTTGTGCTGGGTAGGGGTTAAGGTTGTCATTGCTGGGATTAGGGTTATGACCATAGAAATGAATGGACAGTCCCCATGAAGATATGCATACAAACGTGTGTGCGTGTTTGGGGCTGTCTGTCTGCGTGCGTGTGGGGCGTGCCAGTGCGCCACCCATCTGCAGGCTGTCGGCCGTGTAACCGGAGAAGCGCTGGGCCACCTGAGAGGGGGGCTAACGTTTCCTTATAATAAAGAGAAGGGCCCCGCGACCCAGAGAGGCGTCTCACGACGGTGCCATCATCATAACGGACGCTTTTAATTATCCAGGAGCCGCTACGAGCAGCGTAACGCCGTGCCGCACGCCCAGCCGACGGCAAGTCATCGCTCCCTTTAATGGCTTGTCATGTTTTGGGGGAGGGGGGCGCTGGTGGGCGGGTGCACGGGGACTGCCCCCCACCCCCCCGATGCCTGTCAGCGGCACGCGGCTGCTTTTCGCACACGCCTCCCCCCCCCCCAGCCTACACCCCTGTAATCCTGCTGTTGATTATTTAATAGTGCAGTCTGGAGCACCAGAAGTTTCCTATGGTAATTCGACACGACCAGCTGTTCAACAGATGTTGTTTTGCGCTATTTCAGCCTGCAAGGGTTAAGTGAGTTTGCCGTCCTTATATTTCATATCTGACCCTTCCCTGCTATACGTCCATTTTTCGTTTTTATCTCACAGTAGTAAGATCCTTTAAAAATGAAGAGCAGTTGGTAAATAAATATTTGAAACATTTTTATGTTCAAACATGACAGAGATGGCATCACAGCTAACGGGATAGGGTCTCGTCACTCTAGATTTGAGGTTATTTACCTCAGATTCCAGTTATTCCCAGAGTCTGGCCATTTATTTGATGCCTCCTTAGTTTCCGGAATGTTCTCCTTCAGGTCCTGAGCTCTGACGTTTTTTCCGCTCCTGTCCTTTTTCCTCCGGGTCCATGGTTACAGATTAAGTGTCTCCCTCCGTGTCTGTCTCTCTCTCCACAGGAGAATACATTAAGAATTGGAGACCTCGGTACTTCCTGTTGAAAACGGACGGCTCCTTCATTGGATACAAGGAGAAGCCGCAGGATGCTGACCTTCCGTACCCTCTCAACAACTTCTCTGTGGCCAGTGAGTCCTGACCGGCGACTCTTGAAGTTAGAAAGATGCGGATTCGTGGTTCGGTCGTCGTCTTTACACCGCTGTGACATTCCCCACAGCAGGAGGTGTTCATATTATTGTTGAGCTTAATGAAGACGGCAGTTATACTGACATTGAAATTGACACTAGGCTGCTGGTACTAATTATATTTACACTGTTCCACTGGTGTTTTGACACAGCTGTACTGTGTTATTCTGCTATTTTTACTTCACTTGCACAGCCTGCTCTACATTGCGCTATTAAACTGAAATTTTATTTACATTTGTTTCCCTGTAAAATTCATTGGTTTCATTTGATCTTTTTTTATGTCCACATATATATATATATATTTCCTTTTAGTAAATGGGTGCATTTTAATTTAAGCCCTTAAAACCATCTTGTAGTTTTTTTTTCTCCGTCAGACTTTGACATCTGTTAGTCTGAAATAGGGTTTGAAACATACCGCCCATCAGGTGGACGGCAGCAGCACGGCGCTGACTTGCCTTCAGGACCCGATTCCAAAATAACCGCGGCCTCCTCGTGGTTTTTTAATTTTACCGTGGTTTCATTTCCGATATGCCCTCATGCCATGAAATATTCTAGAAGAGTGCTGAATTATGCACATGCAAATTCCAAACAACTTATTTTAAAGTGTCTGAGTAATTTAGTTCATTTTTAATGTGATCGTATGGCTGCGTTTTTAATCCGCATGAATCTCGCATGAGCCCTGTATTCCTCTGCGCGATAGCAGAGCTGTTAGGGGCCCCAGACTCGCTTCCCCGTATATGGAAACGCAGTGATGGCTCTCTGGCAGCGGCCCGTGTTCCTAGCAGGACCCCCGCGCGTCAGCGAGGCGGCAGCGTGGGGGGGGCGCGGGGGAAGCAACGTGCCGGGGGGCTGCATCCGCGGCCTTCTGTGCAGCCGCTCCAGCAGTGGTCCGTCAGCCGCCGTGGCCAGCTTTTAATCTGCGACCCGCGGGAGGGTGGACGCCCCCACAGCTGTGGCCAAGAGGCTGCCCGGGACAGGTGGTGCCCCCCACTGAAAGGCCTGTGGCTGGGGGGGGTGACACCTCCTCGCTGACAAAGGGTCCCCACCTCTAGGCCGTGCCCCCGCAGTCTCTGGATGCGAGGGGAGGGGCTGCAGTCCATGTCCGGCTCCAACTGCGGGGATGCGTATGCGCACTTGGATGCGGTTGCCGTTCTCCACTTCTCCCGGGGAATCTGCAGGCGGGATCTTATGGATGCATGTTAGGCTCCCTGATTTGCATCTCCAGCCTTGTTGTAGTCATAGCTGGACGAGAGAGACAGGAGAAGTAACAAGAGGGTCAAAGTGAGAAATGTCAGACGTTGTTTCTTAGCCATGTGCTGTGGGGGTGATTTTTAAATGTTTTATTTGCAGGCAGCCTGCTCCCTATTCAGGGTTATCCGTGTGGTTTATTATAGTGTCACCGGTACATCAGCGGCCGATTAGGGCCGAACCCCAACCCGGTCGTGGTTAATGTGGCTTCCAGCAGGAACAGGAAGCTGGAGTGTTTGGCTCGCAGAGACTCAGATTCGCATCACCGTCTGTAAGCGAGGAAGCAGGCAGAGATGCGCTTAAGGCCCCTAAAAATTGCAGGAGAAGGAGGTGCCCCCACTGTCACCATCTGCTTAGGGACGTTCAGGTGACATGAGAGGAAGCGGCGACAGATCGCAGCCAGCGACGGAGATGAAGGTATTCAGATGTGCCGCTGCGTCCCAGTGCTTGGGTTCGACCGGTGATTAGCGGCCGCGCCGATAAACCAAGCCTGTTGGAAACCCGATGGGACTCTGGAACTTTGCGTGGGAGAGGCCTGGATGAGCAGCACTTGTGTTTCCGCGCAGATAATGGTATTAAAACCCCTTTTTCTCTTTTCCTGGGAGCTTTGAGTTCGGCCTGTTAATCGCTGCGTCGCTCTTGTGAGCTCGGAGCTACGGCCGTTACCCGCACGTTTGCCGCCGCCATGACAACCACACTTGGTGTCAGCCCGGAGTAGGGGACACGCTCGCGTCCGCCGCCCTGCTGTCATTAACCTGACTGCCTATCTTTAGGCTGCCCCGCGGTCCTGCCGCTCGGCCGCGGGTCCCCGTCACGGAGCGGTGCACCGCACAGTCCCTCCGATGTCCTGAAGGGGGACGCCGGCGTCTGCCGCAGACACGTCCTCATGCCGCCCGCTGCTGATGCGTCTGCTTCTCGCTGGCCTGGATCCTCCGGCAGACGAAGATGCTTTGCAGGCCCCCGGGAAATGTCCCGCTTTCCTGGACTGGGGGGTGGAGGAGGCAGGCGGGTCACAGGTGGAGTCTGCCTGCCTGTTACTGTATTTAGTGCCCCCCCCCCAAACTAGTCCGAGTAGATGTCTCATCCGTCGCGATCTAACGCAAGCCTGCTATTTAAGCTGCACCCGGTCGCAAACCGGCACCTTTTTACCCGATACCGTCCCTGAGGTCCCCCACTGGGGCCTCAGCGTGTCCCAGTCAGTGCCCTAAGCACTGGATTAGGACGGGCAGGATGTTTGGGATTCCGTGGTTCGCAAGCCGAAGTCTGAGAGCAAACGGGCCGTGCAGAGAGGGTGAAGCGGCTGATGGCGAGAGAGGAGGGTGCGTTTCTGTGGCGCTCCGAAGGGCTGCAGCCCAGCAGAGACGCCGGGGGGAGCGTGGCAGTGATGGGGCCCGGAATATATGGAGAACAGAAGGTGTCCTGAGTAGACATGTGGACCACGCTGTATGAACAATCCTCTCTCTCCCGCTCTCGTTTTCTCTCTTGCCCTCCCTCCATCCCTCGCTCCCTCCCTCCTTCCCTCCCTCAGAGTGCCAGCTGATGAAGACTGAACGACCAAAGCCCAACACATTCATCATTAGATGTCTACAGTGGACCACGGTCATTGAGAGGACCTTCCACGTGGACACGCCAGAGGAAAGGTAGACTGCCCCCCCCCCGCCCCGCGCTGCCCGTGACCTTGGCCGTGACCCCCGTGACGACCCCACTGCTCCAGGCTCGACACACCCTCCCCATAATGCCTGACATTAGAGCCCATTTGGCTCCGTAACCGCGGCTGTCCGACTGCGGCCGCATTGCCATCATCGGGGCTGAAAGGAATAACGCAGCTTGCGGGCCGCAGCTTAGTGACACTCCTGCGACGGTTAGGCGCTGCAGGTCCCCGTGCCCTTCGGAAAGTTCTGGGCCGCTCCATTCTCCGTCACACGGCTGCTTTTGTACTCAACATAAATAAATACCCAAACATCCCCGAAATAACATCAGGGGCCATCCAAATGGAAGCGGTCTGGGGCGTGGATTGTCCCCCCCATGCAGCCCGACAGAATGTCCTGGCAGCGGGCCTGCGGCCGGACCTGAGTTCCCCCCGTCCGTTAGAATGTTTGATGCTCGGCGGCGACACGAAAAAAACAAACGAGGTGATTAGTAGCCGCCGCGGCAGGCGGTGGCCTGGCGAAGCTGCCTTTCCAGTGGCACGGGCATGAATTATCCAGCTGTTCGGTCTTCGGGAGACGGGCCGGGGATGGGCAGTGGCGTGCCAAGGTGGGGGAGTGCGGGGCGCTGGTTTTGCAGATCGGTGAGTAAAATGGGGATCCTGCAGGAAATGCCTGGCTGAAAATGCCTGAGAATGTCGCATGTCATGTTATTTACGCGCAGGTCCTAGATTCTGTTTTTGGGTGATGCTGCAAAGCACCCCCTAGGTCCACGCAGCACCCGTCGACCTGCCTCCGTCAGCAGCAGCCATTACTGTACCATGTGCTGCTGTTTACGGAGGTCACTGGAGATAGACCAAAAGAGTGGGATCTCGAAGCAATCAGCACTGTGTGAGCGAATGACCCTTCTGACATTGCGGGTCCTTGCTAATAGTCACTGTATGCGTGTAACCATCAGGTCTACACTGAATGGGTGTGTGACTGTGGCTCCTTCTCATTAGGGTGCCCTGCATTCTGAAATCGGCACAGGCAGTGTGATTAAAATACTGATACGAGACGACGTGCAGATGGGAACTGCAGACGTAGGTCGAAGCGGCGGGTTAAAAGGGCTCATTCCTGATGGGCAGGTTAATCCGAGCTCGTCCGATGATGATTAGCATAGGTACCGCCTCCCAGACGGAGGGAGCCGCAGGGTGAGGAGCGGGAACGAGCCCCCGACCTCGGGACGGGCTGTTCTGCCAGGACCGGGTCACACGTCCCGTGTCCCATGTCGCAGGGACGAGTGGACAGATGCCATCCAGATGGTGGCTGACAAACTCCAAAGACAGGAGGAGGAGAGGATTCAGTGCAGCCCCACGTCACAGATCGACAACATCGGTGAGGAGGAGATGGACACCTCCACCAGCCACCATAAACGGAAGGTGAGGCCCGGGAAGCGGGGAGGGCGCGACGGACACCTGTTGTGACCATGCATTTTGGGACGGTCGTCCGTGACTGACGCCCTGTCAAACCTCCATGTGAGCTTGGTTAACTGTCGCAGTTCCTGTAAGAATTTAAAGCAGGTCTGTTTGGAGGCCAAAAGTGATTTTATACTGGGTCAAACGTTGTCTTTGACTTGGTTTGCTTTGCTTTAGTCTGCCATTTCTATAATGATTTTGAGGATTTCTCATGAGTTATATTTACATCAGTACATTTATGATTGTTGTATCCATATTTGTCTTCCAGACAATGAATGACTTTGACTACTTAAAGTTGCTGGGTAAGGGAACCTTCGGAAAGGTCATTCTGGTGCGGGAGAAGGCCAGTGGCAAATATTACGCAATGAAGATCCTCAAGAAGGAGGTCATTATTGCAAAGGTGGGTGTCAGCGTGTCGCCTTCAGATAAGAATGAACTGCATTAGCTATCATATGAGACGAAATAAAGCCCTTTGTTTTCATAAGGCAAATTCTGGAAGAGTCCGTCTGTTTGCATTGTGTGGTTCTCAGAGATCTTCAGTCTGGGAGTTTCACACTCGCCGCCATCGCGCTCAGTAACTCCGCAGTCATCCGAGGTCGAGTGCGGGACGACGGGCCGCTAACCAAAGCCCCTGTTTTTCCTCCCCCAGGATGAAGTGGCCCACACTCTCACAGAGAGCAGAGTATTAAAAAACACCCGACACCCTTTCTTAACTGTGAGTCTTTCTTTTATTTGTTCTGGAAGCATCTGAAATGCCGCAGAAACGTACACGGGAAGGGGGGAGGGGGAGGTTCAACACGCCTTAACGCAAACATTTTGATTGTATGTACATGGTCCCCCCAGAGACTAATTATAATTCAGCGAATAAACTGTTATAAATGAACAGCTCAAATGTAGCTCTGCATCTGCTGTGAAGTCACCACAGAGAAGCCATTTTAGTGACACTCCAGATGCTGTTGTGAAATGCAAAGCGCACACACCAGGTTTAGCGAAACAATTAAGGCGTGCGCTTCAAGACACGGCCCCCCCCCCCCCCCGCCACACGCTTTGAAAGCCACCGCCGATGCTCTCATGTAAAGTGGACCAGCCCCAC
>JAODLC010000065.1:3450511-3464146 GCA_026781145.1 Hippopotamyrus pictus | reverse complement strand
CACACACACACACACACACACACACACACACACACACACACACACACACACACACACACACACACACACACAGACAAACACAGACAAACACAGACACACACAGACACACACAGACACACACAGACACGTTGCTTCCACACCAGTCCTTAGTGTTGCATTTAAAACATAACTTCACAAGGCAAAACGACACGATAATTCTAAAATCCTAAATCCAGCTATCCTTTTATATAAACCTTGTGCCTTTTTTCCCAGAAAAAAAAAATTAATAATGTCACTTAGAGAGACGCCCAGGGCAACATCAGCAGAGACGAGGGAACACGTACCTTAGCGACAGCACCTGTGTCTCCAAAGCCTGCGTCTGTGCTTGATACAGCAGCTTAAGCTGTGCCTAGTGGGTACAGCACAGCCAGTGACGACAGGGGACATGTTTCTGACATTCACAACACACGTGGAGAACGTGAGCTCCTTGCGAGCATCGCTAAGCATCCAGCCAAGGCCGTTTGTGACTGTGTGTTTACTCATGTGGACTAATGCTAGATAACAATCCCTACAGCCCTCAATGATACAGCATCCATGTACTGTATTATACTACCATCCATATTTATATGTGTTTATATCAGTTACTTAACGTTGTATAAGTTCATGTTCTTTTGTCACGTGTTGGCATAGAGCAAACCGACTTTTGTCTCTTTTGTTGATGCATATTCTTTCTTATCTTTGCTTAATCTATTGCATTTTAGGCCAATATCATGATTTTGGATAACAGCAAGAATTAAGATTGTACTTTAAGAATAAAGTAAGATTGTGCAAGAAATATGAGGAAAGTGCATCTCAAAACAACTGTGATGAAAAGGGAGGTAAAAAAAAAAAAAAACAGGTTTAAGGGTGTCCAGGACAGATGAGCTTATCTCACAAACCAGTTCATTCTGCCATTTGTTAGTATCCAGTTGCTGGGCCACTGTTGCAGCAGCCTGCTCGCCGCACTGAGCCCTGTCTGCTTTGGGGGTACTGCCCATCGGTTCCGGACCATCCGTCTGCAACAGAGAGAGTGCAGTCAGGCTTTCCCAGCCACGCCAGCAAATCCATTCTGAGGGTGTTTTCCTCTGCCCAACTTTTGCTGGGTGTCTGAGATAGCACATGGCGGTGGCACGTGACAGCAAATCACCGTGGCGTCCAGGAGGGTGTAGTCCTTCAGCGTGTCCTCCACTGCCTTGGACTTCAGCTCTCTGTGCAGTTTCTCATTCTCCAAGACAACCACCCTGATCCTCTGCTTCATCCCCACAAGCTCCTCCTGAAAACAAACAAAGACAGACAGACACAACGGCACGCCTGCTTTGAATGGGACTAGTATATAAGGGTCTGATCTCACGAGTTACTACTTTTCATCACGATAGGATGAATTCTACTAATACACACATAGGATTACACGGCAATGGCAATACACTGGCCAGCAGAAGCTATGCGTAAGGCCTGTCCCCTGACATCCTCACATTTTATACATCACTGTCTAACATCTCATTAGCTGAAAGTGACAGATGCTCAGTGGTGCCACCATGGCACTCCCTCTGCACTCAGACCTTGCAGAACTTGACTTCGGCCTCCAGGTGCCGGATGTACTCGGACTGGTTGTGGAGGATGGGTACCAGATCCTGAACAGCGGGTAAGCTGGCGTCATCAGAGGACTTATGCTGACCGGGGGACGGGAAACAGGAAGTTATGAAAGGCTGATCGCCACTGCAGCTGGTGACATGAAGTACAGTTATCAATAATTTAGAGGAAACACCGAGATCAGAACACACACTGACACAAAAACAATACAAATCTTCCAATGCAAATTTGAACAGAAATACAGAGGGCCAAGGTTCTCTGTGCATAGTGCGTAAAACAATTCTTCAGCCGAAATGGCACATCGACAGGTGAACTTCCCCTTTAAATAAAAGGTGAACTTCCCCTTTAAATAAAAGGTGAACTTCCCCTTGAAGTACCCCTTTTCAGTTGTCATTATTAGACATGTGCTTGTACAAACTGGCCTGGGCTCAGTACCTCAGACATGGGCTTCCCCTTCGTTGTACTGTGCAGGTTTGCTTCTTTCTCCTGCTTTAACAGTAGTGATCTTAGCTGATTGACTGTAACAAACAGAGAGGCTTGTATTTATACCCAATGGCCATGAACAGAAAACCTTCAGTACACCCCAACAGTTATCTTCATCTGCTTAACTAACCAAAGGGTAACCAACTTGCCTGACTTTAGAGCAGGGTTTCTCATCCCAGTCCTCGGGGACCACCAGACGGTCCACGTTTTTGCTCTCTCCCAATTGCCAGGGAATTGGGAGATAGCAAAAACATGGACCGGCTGGTGGTCCCCAGGGACTGGGTTGAAAAACCCTGCTTTAGAGTGTACTCTTTCTTAGCCAATAGAGAAATACCAGAAGTTTTTTGCTTTAAAAATTACTGGAAATTTCCAGGACGGCAATAAGAATGATTCCTTCATTCTGTCAGGAGCACATAACAGAATACAGAGGCAGTTCACAGTAGCCGTGACTGGGGACCTGCATCACTATACTGCAGCTGGTGCCAGGACTCTTCTCCCACAATGCTGTCGGTCTGCTGGCCGCCCCCGGCATCCATGCTTTCTGCTTCAGAGCTGGGATCCCCGAGGACGTCAGTAAGCTGCAGGATGCTGCGGTTAGCCCTTTCTGAAAAGCAGAGGATGGACGGCACGTGCTGAGCCAGAAACGCATTCAGCAGCTGGATAGGCAGGCTAACTTTACCTGTTTAGTAGTTATTCCCTTAAAGTACAAAACGACTGCAAGACCCATAAAGTTACTGTTGGAAACTGTATGTCAAATACCCTCCGTGGAAATTACAACTGAAACCAGTGTACGGTAGAACTTATTCAACTTAATCAATGGTACACACTGGTGTGCATTACCCACCAGCACATCAGCTGGTACGGTATAGCTAGCAGCTAATCCAAGCCAACACACCAAGTAAACTGACCACGGCATTAAGTTTAACATAGTAACGCAAGACGGCTTTGCAGTCGCTAAAAGCCACACGAACCCGGAATTAGACTGGAACCTTAAAATGATTCATTCGCATTCGCTTTCCAAGTTATCTGGCTAATTATTCATACATCTTATTATCAATATGGAAACTTGCTAGCTAAACACACTGCTACTACTAATTAGAAGCTTACAGAGACGTGTCGTAGGAGTTTCTTTCCCAAAATAATGCAAATGTAATATTTATATGTCAAGCTAATTCATGACCTGCTGTTCAGTTAAGTTGTGTAAATAAAACTGACACCTAAACAGTAACGACAGTAAGAAATATCAGACAGATAACATGACAGGTGCTAGCTAGTCCAACTAATATCCACTTTAGCCTGTTACCTACCTCTCAGCTTTTTCTGATATTCTCCAAATTCTTCCTCATCTGAGTCCGACAGCGACTTCATTGAATACCACAGGGCTCTACTGGTAGAAGTGCAAAAGAAAATTTGAAAATAATTTTTAAATTTCAATATTACCGTTACGAGACGTGAACTTCCAGTTTATGTTCCGAGTAAAATAAATTTAAACCGTAGAGCCGAGAAGCCGACAAATGAGTTTTCATACACACCCGTTAGTATTGAGGGAGTATGGAAAATGTAGTTGTTGGGTGAATACTGAAGCTATGTTTTTTGACAACAACGGAAACCCCAAAAAAACAACAAGGCCCACAATTCAATTAGTTGCTAAGACGATGTGGCGAGGACGTAAGCGCCGCCTCTCAGCCGTTGCCAGGACCTCCATACCAAAGCGCGCGTCCTGTATTGAGTCAGTCGATAACAAAGTGGTCCCGCCGCTTCCTGTGAAATAGACTAAGATTATTGGGTTAAATAACAAAGTGTCTTGCAAATTTCTCAACTCCTCTTACCAGTAGGCTAGTGCTCATGTCAATCACGGGTTTATGGTCACGCCCACCGGATCGTGTTGGAACTGTGGACGTTTATTGCATTATGCGGCTTGCTCTCCAGCGCCGCTATGTGCAAGGAATAATGTTATTGCCGAGCAACCGATATCGATAGCAGACCAACGAATACAAGGATTGGGCTGGGCTCTGGACAGCATTGTATAGCTACAGAGCTACGTTGGATACAAATAACAGAATTTCTGGCTTGCTGCACAAACAGCATAATAACTAGGAAAAAGGGGTAAGTGAAAATTAATTTTTCCGGATCGTAGGTTTATTGCCATCCGGACTTAATATGGCTGGACAATAAATATAAGGAATAGACTCACATAATTTCATGAGTGATGCAGAGGTTCGCATTAACGGTTTCCAGTTTTGCACCGTCTATCCGGCCGGCCCTATCAAATGGCCATTTTACCAGATCTGCGCAACAATACGTCGTTTGTTGTTCTATATTACGGCTTATTTATGTGCGATTTTTTTCAGCAATTTCTTCATCTCAGCCTGTTGTGAAAACTAGATTTGATACCGTATTTTTTCTACTAGATGTAAACAATGGTGTGCCTCCATAATGTAGACCCCAGTACTGCTATAGTCACATTACCCTTTGTACAGTCAATTTTTGGTCGTCATTAATTTATACCAGAAAAACAGAAATTTGACAATCGCGTTAAAATTTGTATATTTTTGGCAATGCACCAAAATACCATGAAGTCATCACCTTAACAGCAGTAATATTTCTCTTTGATTCTTATTTGTTATATATAAAACCTTGAAGCTGCTATTAATTGTGCAATTAATGATGTCTATACGACGTAATGAGCTTTTTATTGGAAGAGGCAGCAGTGAAAACCGGGCTGGAGTCGGGCGCCCATGCGTGCGGCGAGTGTCGAAAATCAACGGATTTTTTTTTCAGTAGTTTCGGCAGGAAAAAAAACTAAATATTGCATGCTTGGCCATGTAAAGCATTGTGCCTGAATAGACGTAGATTTTTGTTTTGATGGGCAGCTGTATGTCGCTTTGAAAGCGTCCGCTGCTCCGCTTGCTGCTTTGGGATCTTGGGTGTTAATGCCTGGTGAATAATTGTGCGATTAGAGCGCTTTCCGACTGAATCTGCGGATGTTCTTGCCCGGGAAGCCGGCGCCCCTCCGCCCAGCCTTCAAGGAGACCGGCTCCTAGCTCCGAAACGAAACCACGCGTTGTGGGGGAATTTCCTATACTCTCACAATTCAGAAATATTTTAATACATTTTTTCATATTTGCGCTTTGATTTTTTTTTTTTTTAAAAAAGAAACCCTTATTGGATAAAACGACGCCAAAAAATCTGTCAGAATTTTCACTTCAGGCTGAACGTTATTTTGGGAGTCTGAAAACGGTGTTCAGGTTTTGCCCTAACATCTGAAATCACAGCAGCATTATTTTCCCTGATCTGCCTACTGTGATATATTCCTTATTGTCTTAAACGGTTAGCCCTGTCAGACATCCTTTGAATAATATCCTAGCCATTTATGGTGTATTATTATTTAATCAGCTAGATGTAAGACGCTCGGTCTAAGTTAGATTAATGGCACAATATGGGTCAGTGTGACATGTAATATAATTAAAATGTGTTCCGTCGTAGGCGTGTACGTGCAGCCAAACATTGCATGTGCTTCGCATTGCCGCACTGTAAATTTGCGAAAGCTGAAAGTTGGGAACTGGCCCGCTGGTAAGCAGCTCAAATGGATGTTTGCTGTTATGGGACTGGTGCCTGGTGCTGGTAGCAGGACACAGATAAAGGAGCCCTTTTTTGAGCCGGGGAGCCTTCTCCTCCTCTGGGAGCTGGAGCGCGCCTCTTCCTGTCCGCGTGCGACCACGTCTGGGGAGCCCCCGGGGGTCAAGCTGGCACGACCAGCCCAGACCAAATACTCACCCATGAACATGTATTTGAAGTCCCACCGGAAAACAGGTAATCAAGCATTCTGATGCACTCTAGGTTGCTATGGATGACACGTGATAATGTCAAAGAGTGGATGTGTGCTTTGATTCGTTGATAGTGGGTTTAGATCAGATGTTTATGCAGAAGTGGCTGTCAGATTGACAGTTTCCTGTGGTGAGGTTGTTGGTTCAGATGTGGTGATTGGCATGTTTGCTGGAAGCCTCACCACAGACACAGAGAAGGGGGTCGTTTATGAATTTTGAGTAGGCTTTGGTGAGGTTTCTGGAAATGGCCATTAAGCATGGACATCATCCATGGCAGAGGAGGTTCAAACATCTCGAGATCTGTACTGATCAGTGAGACACATTTAGTTTTGAAGAACCTGGCAAACTGATGCCGGTGTATGAATAGTCAGATGGGCGAAGCAGCAAGGCATTCTGGGAATTGTGGGGATGTCGTTTTTTTCTTGACCTAAGGAAGACTTTTGGGTGTTTTTTTTTTTTTTTTTTTTTTTTTTTAAATCAGAAGTGGGTTACTGCTGGGGAGCACTGGAAGGAAACCAATCTCAAATCACCGTGCATGTAACAATGGTGGCTGCAACATTAATTTACTCTGCATCAAATAGCACTTATGTGGAGGAGACATGGAAATGCAGAGTTTACAGTGACTTTTCTGGGCTGTATCTTGTCCCTGTAATGGATTCCCTTTGATGAAACACAAATATATTGTCTACCATGTGCAGAACCCAAAACCCCTTAACATGCATGTTCTTATACTTTAGATGTGCACTAATTTTGTTCAGCATGAATGTGTGAATGGAGCTGGTAAAATGTGCAGACCACTCTCTGATATGTGATCCTGTTTGTGTGTTCCACCAAGAAACCGCATGGCTGGCAACTCCGCATGTATACAGACTCAGTTTTTTCATCTTTGCTGTTCTTCAGCTTAAATTACGGAGCCCTCGTAAAACATGCTTCAGATGGAGACACTGGCGGCTGCGTCAGGATGCCATGTCGGATGGCCATGATCCGGATATGTTGTCGCGTCTCATCTGTTGTAGGGCATGTCATCAGGCTTCAGTAATTTTGCTGTCGGCTGCATGTCTTTCGGGGTTTAATCTGCTTGAGCATTTCATCATATTCTCTTAGCCCTGCCGTGCTGCATTTCAGTGTTCTTGCAGCTGAGGTTTGAATATCTTTAACCACCCAAAGACTAAGTCCAATTATACTGCCTAGAATCCATGTTCACCCTCCTGCTGTTGTGTGGATATATGTGAAGCGTAATTTATGGTTCATCTCCCTGAGATTTGTATAGCTTGACTATTGACGGAAAGCTTAAAAATGGCAAGCCGTCGGCGATAGAGGTGTATCCCCACGAGGCGTTAAGCGTGTCACGCTGTTAACGCTGTTGATCGCATCATCGTTTTGATAGTGGCTGTCAGGCGCGAGTTCGGAAGCATGTCCACTTCAGAGACGTCCACTGGCATCGCAGTATGTCTTGCATTCAGCTACTGTGACAGCTCAGCGTAGGCATTTTGGGGCAGCAGTTGCAGCCTGATTTCTCCAGTAACCTTGGTTCCCCTGAAATGACCTACGTTGGTTATGTTGGATCCTGAAATGACCTACATTGGTTATGTTGGATCCTGAAATGACCTACGTTGGTTATGTTGGATCTTGAAATGACCTACATTGGTTATGTTGGATCCATCCACGTTGCAGGAATCTCTGAATGCTAAGGAGACATTCGCTGTTCGCTGAAGCTGCAGGAAAAAGAATGGGTGGGACTAACTGTGTTCTGCCAATCCCTGGTTTAGTTTCCCATTGCTTATCTTTCTATTGGTTCTTTTTGGAATATACTGGGCAGTCACTCGCTACTCTACAGTTAGTCACACCCATTGTGTTTCAAGGCCCATTTTTCCTGTTGGTTAATTGATGTAAAGTCCTGATTCAAGAACAGCCACAACATAAGGTTAAAACACCTGACTGAAAGCGTGGCAGCTTAGGTCAGCATTCCCCCTGCTGGCTTTCAGCTGGCTCCCCCTTTGTATTCAAATAATCACTGGAGTAGCAGTAAAATGTTTCTGCTTCACCTGAGTATTATCAGGAACTGTGGTGCTTTTGAGGGACCCGCATGTGGCCTCCTGTGAGCATCCATATCCAGCTTGGAATTGATTACTCTCGAACACCCAGGAGTCCTGAGCTATGAGATTTTGTCAGCTTCAGTCCATTTATAACTTGACTGCATGCTAAGTGGATTTTCCATTTTCCCCAAACCCTCAGAAGATTCCCGCTGGTTCCATTGCAGGCTTTTGGCTGAGCTCGATTGCTTTTATTGGGCTAAGTGTGTTTCATTTGTTGCATTGTTAGATATCACATCGCCACAATGACTGATCATATCTCAGAGCTCGATAGCATTTCTGAATAGACACCACCATAAAAGCTTCCTGCTGGATTTAAATATTAGTCTTATTTGTTATGTATTTATTACCATATAAAACATAACACTTTCTGTAGACATTTTTTGCGTGATTTTGAAATTGGGGATTTATGTGATTATAACTGTCTCTAAATTAATATCTTTTTTGAACTTGACAGTGGTGTGATTATAAGATATTATTATCATGCTGGTAATATAAGATTTTATTAAAGTGTTGAGTTAAAAAAAAAAAAAAACCCTCTGCAATATCAGGGCTTGCTTATCTGTATTGTAACTGCTCTAAACTGGAATATGTGCATATGGGAGTCTGCTTGCAGGAGAGCCTGGGGCTCTGGGGAGCCGGCTGGCCTGAAAGGATTGGTCTGAATCTCAGCTGGGTGACAGGGCTTGTGGGAGGAACACTGCCGCATTCAGACGTCAGGAAGCCCGCTGGGTGAATAATGGAGGAGGCCAGCAGTGCCGATCCCGGTGGCGTTTCACGGCTTCCTGTTCTCAGGAGCCGTCCGCGTCGACGGGGAATTCCAGAATCCGGCTCTGCCGCTACTGACTGAGAACGACCAGCAAATGACTTGCTTGAGATGCCCCAGAAATGAAACCTGGACTCTTTAGTGATTCCAGGAACCATGGAGTCATTGCCATAATGGTCACTGTCTGATTCGCTTAGCTGCCCTGTGCTGTTGTGCATTAGTGAATGAATGTCTCTCTTAATCAGTCCCTAGATGCTTAGAGAATGCTCCTTGAAGTGATTATACTAAAGTTAGATTGTATGTAAATGTAGTTTAAACAGTATAGACTAGTGGAATAATACATTTTTTTAGTGGCTTTTGTGGGATTGAAGCGAACAAAATGGCATTAAGTCTGGAGTTAGGCAGTCAGATGTTGCTGGATCTTGATTTCCTCAGATCATCCTCCCTGTGACAGGTGTGAGAGGTCAGCCGTGCCGAGTTCGCTTTTAATTGCTTGTCATCCTGTTATTTTCCAAAACGTAAATTACGTGATAGCTTTCATGTGGATCCCTGTCATACTCCGTCAGTTTTTTTTCTTTAAGAAATGATTCCACACCAATAGTCTGTTTATTTTCTCCATAACAACTTTGACCTCTGATTTAGAGGCACTAAATTTATCCCAAAATGTTTTTTTTTTTTTTACTTTACACGGCTTTGGACAACCTCAAAATGACTGGAAACAGCAACTATAATGTTAGACGTTTCATGTTACCCTGCACATATCCGAATGTGCATGTATTGCTGTTTTGATATGGTAACAGATCTGGTACAAATGCCTATCAATAATTGATGTGCATATTGTGTCTTTAATTGGCATAAGAGTTTAGCTGATGCATGCGTTACTGTTACCCGTGGGTGATGCTTCATTGAGTTGCGCCAGCGACGCATTTTCAGGGTCTAACCCAGGGTGCGTTTTTTTTAACATGCTCCTCCGGTTTTGACAGAGACCATATGGTGCCCTTTCCATCCTCACTCTTTTGCCGTTTGTCTCGTTTCCCGCTGGTTTCCTAAAATGTTCCACTGAAATGCGGCGGAGGTCTACTGACCTTGCAGAAAGCACTTATGCCGAGTCGACTGCTCGTCGGCTGCATGTCCATAGCGTGCTGTTTGCCTTTGTGCACTTGTAGGTCACTTTGGACAAAAGAATGAAGCAGATGTAAATGCATTTCTGATCTTTTAGTTTTGACATCAGTGCAGATTTTCCAACGCCTTACGGCAAGTTCAAAACGATGTTAGCCTGGAAGCAGGCATCATAAGCATTTATAAAATGCTGTCTCTCCTTTGTTATTGTTGTCAGGCTAATCAGAAAGCGCAGTGTGTGACCGTTATTGATTTTTATTTTTATTTTTATGGCCATGATTGAAGACATTATCGCTGCCCCTTTCATATACCAAATCTAGGCATTGAAATGAAAAGTTACCCATTTCTGTGTGTGTGTATATATATGTATATATATATATATATATGTATATAAAACTGGCCATGATTATTTTATTACGTTTTTCAGTTCTTACCAATTCATAGTTCCAATTATAATGCCATTAAAAAGTATAAATGTTTCAATAACAAGACACTGCATTTCTTCTCTTTATCCATAACGCAGCTCAATACCATGATTGATGTAAAGCTAAATTAACAATGGCTGAATGAATAATACCCACTTAAACCTCTATACCTATATTAAACACAATACCTGTATATCTTTATATATAACATTTGTACATTGGCAATTTTCGTACTAACGCCTTGCTTACAGTCTTAGCAATGGAGCATTTTTTAATTTAATACAGTGGCTTGGGTCACACACTGTCAGAAATAAAGTGTACAGTCCTGAGACATAATTGTCCCCCAAGGTACAAATAACATTCGCAAAATGGTCATGCTATGGTCGCAGTCTGGATCCCTGAAATGCTGAAATGTATGATAATGTGACCCTAGCATATTAAAATGTTGCAAGAAGGCTGTGCTTTGGACTTGACATGTTTGTAGCATTGCTGAAATGAGCCAGCCAAATGTTTTGAAATTTTCTGGGCTGAAGGAGTGTTTTCAGAGAATGGGAATTATATTCTTTGGAAAATAGTTGTCAGGTGGGTTAATTATGTTTTGTTTTGCTTTCCACAGTGATATTGACATTTTTTCATTCCCATTTTTGTTGTGCATATCAGAAAATTGTTGCCACAGTTTAACAAAAAACGTAGAACTTTACTGTATTTATATGCCATATTTATTTGCAATTCAAGACACTTCATTTTATTTAAACAGCCCAAATCTACTCTCTTATTGCAGATGAATTCAGATTTTAACAATGGGGTCATTGTGTTGGCCAGGCACAAGCATTGACTTCAGAAATCTTGTGAAGATCTTGCAAAAGGAAGTGTGTGTCCTCAGTTTTCCTGGCTGACCTCCTGTACCCTGCCGGTAGCAGGGCAGTTTGTGGCCTTACTGAAGGGACGCGTTCTCCAGGCTGTCAGAAAGCCTGTTATGTCAGAGCCTCGCTGTTCTGAGATGTTACGAAAATACCCACGATCGTCCTAGAACCTCATACATGGGGACCTCTCGGAAACACTGGATCGAGCCGCCATTAAGCTCAGGCTTGCTGCATTGATTTTGTGTTTTTTTGCAGTAGATAGGACAGTAATGGACAATGAATTTGGATCAATGTCTGGATAAAAAAGACAAATATAGATCATACTGGTACAAACGTAAAACCTGATCCTAAAGAAGTGAGGCTTCTCCATAGTGCTTTTACGTATAATCATTCTCTGCAGTTCTAAATCGCTACAGTGCTACAGTTCTCTGTAAATCGGAAAAGCCTAAAACAATCATGGGCTTGGATATTGTTTGAAGCCCAGACGCCTGACGTTGTCGTAATAATAAGCCACTCCGCAGAGCGACACTTTGCGTATAACGGGACAAATGGAGCAGCTAGATAATGTGGAAGGTATCTGAGCAGTTTGTTGGCATGCAAGCTAACCGTCATGCACCCTACTAATATTTCATCTCCCAGACAAGTAGGGGATTTCAGTGGGGGAGCAGTGCTTCACTTCACCAAATGAAAAATTCTGTGAGATTTCATCCTTGTTTTGGAAAGGATTAGGGGACTTTCCTGTTTTCAGCTTTGTCTGAGGCTTATGTTTTTGCAGCAGTGATGCTGTGGATTTATCGTGGCCCTGTGCAGCCTCAGGCTCTCACTCTTGATTTCATCGTGTCCAAGGCAGTGCTGCACTGATGCTGGTTCCATGCCTGCTGATATGTAGAAAGTTAGTTTCTTAAGCACTTTGGAAATGCCAGCAGCTGTCTGGAAGGGTTGGCAATTTTCGAACAGCTAGACATTTTTATTTTCGGTGTCATGTGACCCCTCCTTCTGTCCCAGATATCCCATAATAAGCTTGACAGAGGCTGCGTCAGGGGCTGTGATGAGGTAATGTGAAGGAGGCGAGTGCTTAACAGCTGTTGCATCATCTGGGAGGTTTTCCATGCGGATGGGGCCACCGCCTTTCTCTGCCACACATGGAGAAGCCATTACTGCCACGCTGAGGGACTGGCTTCCAAGCAACACCCATGTCTCCTCCCAGGAACATCCAGCATCAGACCGGGGGAGGGAGGGAGGAGGGGAAAGAGTCTGATTGGTCAAGATCCTTTGCCTCGTGTCCTCTTACAGGACGGCAAGGTATTTGACCTACATGTTTTGTTGAATGACCTTATCGCCTTCCTTGCGGGGTCCACTATCTGGGGCACAGATTCTGGCACACTGTCTGACTTTTTAAATAAGTCCCCCCCTTGGTCACCTCTATACTTAAGTGTACTGGTTTGCCAGATGTACTTCCCTAATTGACAAATGTGTTTGTTGCAAGTAGATTTGATCTGAAACAGCGTTATACCCAAAAAAGACATGATTCTCTGAATAATGCTCCTGCCCTTACAAATCAGTCGACCAAAGTTTTGTCACATACACAGTTATACTCGGTACAATGTGCCGTGAAATGCCTGGCTGACCAGCATCAGCGTGAAATGCCTGGCTGACCAGCATCAGCGTGAAATGCCTGGCTGACCAGCATCAGCGTGAAATGCCTGGCTGACCAGCATCAGCTCTCGTGTGGCACAAAGCCGTGCAGCCTCTCCTCAGCGCACGTTCCCTGATGTTCGAGGCTCTCTGAAGTGTCATTAGACGAGGCTTTGGCAGGCCTGCTGTCACCGCAATGCACAGACGCCCCCACCCATGCAGCTAGGAAGTGTGCGGCCCGGACCTGAGGCATCGGGGTGTCCCGAGTGCCGTCATGGAAGGCGTCTGCTGATATCTGTCTCCTCCTGCCTCACCATGGACCCGACTTCAGCCGTTGGCGAGGGGCCATTGTGATGTACTCAGTCCCGCTCACGATGGAGAACGACTGTCTTTAGGTGTGGATTTTTAAAAATGCTTTAGATTATTCTCTGTCTAGATACCCTAAACTACCAAAGGTGCAATGCTGAACATGTTCCTCTGCATTTCTTCCAATGTATATTTAGACTATATTGCCTGACCAAAAAAAAAAAAAGAGTAGTTCAGATTAATTTTCATCATTCCTTAGGCGGCCAAACACAATACCTGTATCAGCCAGTGTGTTTTCTCTGCACACAGGATGTTTGTGTCCTTACAGAAAATCCTCATTTCAGCAATTTTTTCCACCTGAGCATAATGGAATATTGATTTTAGATTTATTTTTTCTTTCTCTTAATTGAAAGCTGCCCTGCAAAGCTTCTGAAATGACTGTGACTGTGGATTTGCCCTTCAGAAGATCAGCAGTGTGGCTTTGGGGGGGGGGGGGGGGGGGGGGGGTAT
>JAODLC010000065.1:3430785-3450501 GCA_026781145.1 Hippopotamyrus pictus | reverse complement strand
CGCGCTGGTCTTGAAGTCAGAGGCAGATCCTGCGTTTGCATTTCGCAAGCGTGAGAAATGGAAACGGTCTGTCGCTTGTGTGAAATTATCTGTTTGTGTAGCAACTCACCTTTAAAACTGATGTATCTGACTGTTATCGCAAGACCTATTCACATGTGTCTTTATAGCTGTACAAACAGTGTTTTGGGTTGTGTCATAATGGATAGCAAAGTATATGTGGATGTAAGATGGGACAGTTTGACGTTAATGGGCCTGTGAATTGTGTATGTGTGTAGGGGCGTCCCTCTCTGTCACACAGAATTATGGATAAAATTAAACTAGCAGGTTGCTATCAGCTGGAAGGACCGTGTCACATGACCTGCAGAAGGATTTCTGTGCTGGTGGGGTTGTGCTTGGAATGAGCCAACTAGGCTTGAGAAGATGGTGCTGTAAGTGTCTGCTGAGAAAAGAGGCCTGGGGGTAACCCCAGCTCAGTGCTGTAGGTGTTGGGGGGGTAGATTGGGGTCATGGTGTCGCTACCAAAGTATCTACTCAGTTTTTAGGTCAGGCCTGGTCTGCTCTCCCCCTCCCCGCCTTCCCCCTCACGCCAAGCAGCTGTAAGCAGAAACAGCTGAGCTGACCTCCTTCTCCAGGGATCGGGAGGGAATCCGAGCCGCCCCCCCCCCCCCGCCCACGTCACTTCCCGTAGCATCTGGAACTGATCACTGGACAGGAAGAGCTGCAGCTTAACGAGCGTCTTCTGAGAGGATGTCTTCTGATGCCGCTGCCTTCCTCTCCTCCCTTCAACCCCCCACCCCACCCCCGCAGGATGACGTAGAGGCCCCCCCAGGGACCCGGCCCAGCAGCACCCACAATGAGCCTGACGTCGTGGTTCCTGGTGAGCAGCGGGGGCACGCGACATCGCCTGCCCCGCGAGATGATCTTTGTGGGCCGGGACGACTGCGAGCTCATGCTGCAGGTAAGGGGGGGCAGCTCCTCAGGGAAGGATGTGTCCCGATCGAAGCCCCAGTCTCCCATGTGTTCAGTGCCCCTGTTCAGTGTTCAGTGTTCAGTGCGATGGAAATGATAAAACCAGCAGCTCCTTAATGTCAACACATTCACATGTTGCATTTATTTACGTAAAAGAACCACATTCATGTAAGAATTACAGGCTTGTCCTTTTATACGGCTTCTTCACTTCTTCCTCCAGCCATCCCACACGGTACCTCATAGGTTTGCGTTTCCATTGCCATCTCAAGAGTGACCAAACATTACTAAATGTGATGCTTGGGTGCGATTCCATGCCAGTGGCCGGCAGGCCAACCCGATGTTGAAATTCATCATTAACTGCTGCATTATTTATTCTGTCAGAGTTGGGAAGAAACAGGTTTGGCAGAATTTTCCAATCCACACCCTAGTCTGAGTTCCTGGCTGTGATGGCTGGGTTGAGCCCCAGGTGGCACCATTCCGCGTGCGTTCTTCCCGTTGGCGTGACGGAGCTTTCCGGGGGTCTACAGCCGGCTTCCTCCTGTGGCTGCAGGGTTACAGCCCCACCTAAGCCACTGTGCGGGAATCTATTTCCTTTGCTGTTATCGTCTCCATACAGCGTGTAGCCATAAATGTTCAAATTCCTTTGTTATAAATACCATAGAGCATATCGTATAACCATGGTTACCGGACCCCTCCAGGCAGACAGGGCCCCCCCCCAGTACACCAGTGTTAAAGCAGGCAGACTGGGAAAGCCCTCCCCCCATTTCCTGGGAAATCCTGTCTGCCTACCTACTGTATGTGTTTTCCTGTTCCATTGAGGAATCTGTGGCCTTTCCTTCTGTTTCAGGACATTTGTGTAGTGAGACCATGGGAGGTTGTTATAGGATGTGGTGCCCCGTAAATGTACGTAAACATGTATTGCCACATGTATGACCTTTGACCTCCAGACAGGCATCATGGGATCTTCTTATTGGCCCTCCTGTACCTCCACTTTTACTGGCCACCATGTCCCATCTGTGGTCTCAAAAGTTAGTACCTTAGTACCGTTTTTCTCAACATTTTATTTGGGCCCCCCTACACATGTTATGATGTTATTGTTCGTGTATGCATCCTGCAATGACGACAAAAACTGCCAATGTTTTTAATATGAACATATTTTATTTGGGCTCCACTGCCTAACAATGTCATTTCTATTGAACATGACTCAAACAAGGTTTCACTCCACTCTGTCCGCCAACACACTTTTTCTCAGTTTATGATATTACTCTTAAAACAGAAGATCCTATTTGGAAATGGCTCTAAAAGCCATCAACAAAATACAACAAATATGGCAAATTCCGATTTTTTTTAACGATGTTTAAGAACGAAATGAACCACGTGATGCCGATTCCTTGCTTCTCCCCTGCTTCAGCCTCCTCGTGAGACGTCGTTAACCGAGTTGGTTTGATTTTATCTGCCGATTCTGGGATGTTCTGTAACGTCACAACCGAAGCTCTCACACTTTTTACAACCAGGAAGGAATATTATTGGTTTCTATTAAAAACCTTTAAGAGCCCTAATTTTAGCGCACAACAGAAGTATATAGATATAAAGATATAATATTATGCTATCCTATATCTCATTTTAAAAATAAATCTGTATACCCTAAGAATTCGATATAGGCTACTGCCCAGCCCTAACTTGGCAATATTGTAATTTTTCTACAATTTTCAGATATATTGCGCACCCCGGTCCTCAGCTGAGTAGTGCTACTGTACCTTAAAAGTTTCCTCTGTGTGTTGAACTTCTCAGAAGGCTTCCAGTATAACGACTGGCATCTTAATTACAGCATTCCACAGTCTTTTCAGTAAGCAGGGATTTTCAATTGCCTTACAGAATATATGGGGTGGTTTTTTTTTTTTTTGTTTTTTATTGTAGCCACAAGTTTCTGGTCTGTGGCCAGACTGCTGAGTGTTTCCTCCAGGCTCGCCTGCGGTCTCGTCTGCGATGTGGTTAAGAGAATTCTAGAAAAGTCGTCTTCCGGGATGCTTTCACGCTGTGATTACTGTGTAGGTTTTAAAATGAAATCGCACATCTCTGTTTAAACAACGTTTGACATCCTGTGTAACATGGCGGCTTGCAGACCTCCTTCCTGCCTTGCCGCCTGCGCGCGCTGGTCTGAGGGACGTCAGGCTCCGTACGGCCAGGGGCTTTAGGTGCCGAGCCGTTGAGGTTTGTCTCCTACGCCGGACCGTACCGCGGTGCACCAGCCGGCAGGGTGGTATTATTAGGAAGTGGGCCACATTCCTCTGTCTTAAATTTAGTTTGACCAGCATGACACTAACTTAGGTGTGAGGAAGCATAGCTAAGTGGTGCGAGTAAAGCAGTGTAGTGGGAGGGGGTGTCTGTCACACCGCAACCCGCTTAGGCATCAGCCTGTCACTTTGAGATTATTCACACAAGATGTATTTATACAAGATTAGCATCCTGGAGTACTGACCCCATACTGAGTAAATTCATCAGATAAAGTGTCGTCTTTTTCCCTCACTTAAGCCAAAGAGTCTCTCCCATTTTCTCTATTTTTGAAGCTAAAAATACTTACTTACTTGTCAGCCTTGATTAAAATTCATGTCGGGGCCAAAAACAGGCTGTATGTCCATAGAATTGATTTTCTTTCTATAATTACAGCTTCATTTCAGTTCACTTGTTCAGAACTGGACCGTTTCCCTTGATGTGCCAGAAGTGTTAACCGTTTTAATTGTGTACACTGTGATTAGAAGGGAAAATAATGCAGCTCTTTAATGTGTTTGCTGAAATGTGTTGCAGATGATGTTTAAAAAAAAGGCTGACACAAACATTTACATTTTATTTATTTCATAGAAGCTTTAATCCAAAACAAAGCACTTTTTTGAAGATGATAGGATCAGGCAGTACCTGGAGCAATTGGGGTTAAGGGCCTTGCTCAAGGGCCCAATGGTGAACTCACTCTGCTGGCCCTAGGATTTGAACCAGCGACCTTCCGTTCACAGTTTGCTAACCTACAGAGCCCCATTCCGCCCCCCAACATGTAGGGTCTGTAATATTAACGCATTAGCAGGGATGTGCCCCTCTAATGATAGCATGCAACTATTCATAATGCTAAAACGCTTTAACAGTTACTGTTTTTCCAAGCAGCACACTTCATTTCTGTATGGAGTCGCTTGTGTTGGCCTGCGGATACCGTGGCGATGGTGAGACAGCGTAGTGACACTTATCCCCATACGCTGCTGAGGCGCACGTCCCTTTAAATATCAGTGCCGAGACTCCAGAGGAGCCAGAGGGCCCCTCCTTCCGGTCAGGCTCCGCGGCCCATGTGCCTTCAGACGTAACTTGATTCCCGCGACGCTCCCGTCTCCTGCTGACTGACTGCTTTTTCAAGCAAGTTCAAGAAACACTGTTTGGTTGAGTGTGGGGCAGATGATAAGGTTTAGGATCTAGCATTTTGTTACTTTCCCCAGTGTTTGTTGTGTGCTGGGCACAGAAATAGCAAAGGAAGTAGACTTTACTTAGCAGGCTCTGGCCAGGAAAAACATTGTGGGTGTGTGCCCTTGTGACTTGGCTCATGGTGCTCACATAGTTACCAGAAGGGTACATACACACTTTTTTTATATACATAAGATGACTAGGCTTTGAATAAGTATTTAAGATGACGAGCCTGATTTATGAACCTTTGAGCTGGAAGACCTTGCCACTCTTTGAAATTTTATCTGGATGTTAATTTCGCTCCAGTTTTCTAACCTCTGTGAAGCTGCTGAGGAATGTACTCATGTGACCTTGGCAGGCAGAGCCCAAAGCATCTTCCCGATAGGAGTAGGGTACTGTTATTCTGGAACGTACCACTGCACATGATCCCCAGGGCCGGGGGAGGAATTTCAGTTCTCTAGTTTACCCTGTTGGGGGGTGGGGGGAGGTGGGGGTAGGATTTCAGTTCCCTCGTTTATGATTTCTGATTCTTGTGTATGCTGTTTCTGCCTCCCTTCACTGGAACCAGGTGTTTGTGCTGTAGACTCTGTCCATTCTGTACCAAATGGCCACTCGCAAAGTAAATGCATGGACGTTACATCAAAAGGTCATACCGCTTGGTAACCAGAATCCAGTGATCGTCCAGCCCAAATGAAACCATTGACATTTTGACTTCATTTAAAATAGCAATAACCGTCTTTTGACCAGTTCAGAAAAATATTCCCATTTTAAAATAATCTTGCATTATCTTGATCGTGATAGAGGGCTCTTTAGACTGACTGCTACTGTCACATGTTTATACATTTAATTTAAAACTGGTCTTCAATGCGAATGGATAGAGAAAATCCATGTCAGAAAATGAAGGAGGCTGGTACCTGCCCAGGGCAATAGCTTGTGGGTGTGTCTCCTGTGCTAAATGTTGACGAAGAGTTTTGAAATTAGCTTCCCCGTGGAACTTTGGCCATATTTGTGGGTCTGACAGGTCCCGCGTGTCTGCATCTACCTTGGTGTGTGCCACACTACCAGCAATCGCTGCAAGATGCCAAGCTCTGATCGTGTAAGAAATCAGACCCCCCTGCATTTGGTTTGAAAATGGTTTGGTCCAGCTGTCTTGCAGATGTGGCCAGCAGCGGAAGCACAGCTGCTGTAACGGCCTTTGCTGTTTTAAAAGCGCCGCTAGAGGCACGATCGCACAGGCAGCGGAGCCCCTTTGCATTTCCCAGGATGGTTTCCTTCAGTGCTTGAGTGAGGTAGCAGAGAGGGAATGATTACACTGAATGATTTCCTGATCTAACCTTCAGCAGCCCGTACTCAAATCAACACCACTGCTAACAAGACGTAGAAGCCCTTGCTTGATTAGGAAGCATTGTAGTTTCTTGCAAGCTGTTTTGTTGCAGCTCAGTTATTTCTAAGAGTCTTATTCTAGTTCTGCCAGTTTCCTCCGAAGCGTGTGCTGTCAGCAGAGCCCACAGAACACGCCTAAGTCACACAACATGCTGTAATAATAATCCACGATTTGGGGAAAGATTTCAGAATTAAATTATTCCAGTACTCCCAGTTCCACAACTGCCAGTGTCCCCAGTCTTATTCATTAATCTGCGGTACTCGCTGAAGATCCTCACTGCCGGCTTTCTCTGTGTTTAGTCGCGGAGCGTCGACAAGCAGCACGCCGTCATCAACTACGAGGCAGCCAGCGACGAACACAAGGTGAAGGATCTGGGCAGCCTGAACGGGGTGAGTGCTGGCATGCGAGCAGCTCGCGAGAGAACCTTCCGGAAGCCGTTCAACATTCACGGCACAGCGTGATTTCCCTGACATTGCCAAGGAAGTACAGAGTATGATCTAAGGATGAGCCGTAATATGAACACCATCCGTATCATAATTGTTGCCACAGCTGGACTCATTAAAGGGAAGAATACTGCAGGCATGTCCTGCATGTGTCGTTTGTAGTTACGGATGACGCAGCATCGCTGAGATGCCTTTCTCACTGCCTGTCAGGACTGTGACGCCTGACTCATATGTTTATAGAAAAAGAGAACTCGAAGCCCCCTAATAGCCATGGAGCCCCCCTCCCCCGCACACAGGAAGTGCAGCTCGCCGCCGCTTGCCGCTGACTCACGTTTCCATTTGCAGCTCTCGCACGGCGGTCTCCACGCAGGCGCTTCCTGTACGGTTACCCTGCCGCTTGGAAGCAGGGCGGCGTCGCCATGGTGCAGTAAACGCCAGAGTGCTCGGACGCCACTGAGCCCCTGCTCTTAGTTACGCAGACTCAGACCCGCACGTTAAGTCTCAGTGGGCGTAGCTACAAAAATACGGACCTGAATTTATTTAAATGTCCGTGGCTCGAGGCGCCTAAATATGGCTGTTGGTTTCAGACAATCCTTTCACCCAGAATAAGCATCTGAGTAACTCTATTTTAATGCAGTGTCTACTAAAAAAATCTTTGTGCCAAAAAGTCAGGGCTAATTACAATTTTGTGTAGAAGAGCAAACAGAGCCATAGTCAGGGAATCGGAAACACCAAAGTTAAACAAAGGCGACAGTTTGGGAGGTCTGGGCTTGACCGTTCGTTTTCACCAGGCTGGGTGCTCTGGGCTGTATGCACACACACGGTGTGTTTGGCTGTGCGGCACAACATGGTAGAAGGATTAGCTGTCCCAGCTAGCTGCACATGTAGAGATGCTTTCGCCATGCTGGGCACAAGCACCACAAGGTATTCACGTGTGGGCAGGTGCTGTCAGAATAGGCTGAGGGAGGCAAAGCAATTCAGGTGAAAAGTCTGCCGTTACTACAGCAGCCGTCAGACGATCTTGGGTCTTCAGTAAAGTTCATGCCAGATACACTCGTCCAGCTGTTGGCCTGTAACTGCTTGTTACAGGGCAGATATAAAGGCTTTTTTGTCATTACAGACGTTCGTGAACGATGTCAGGATCCAGGAGCAGATGTACATCACTCTGAAGATTGATGACAAGTTGAGGTTTGGATATGATATCCTTTTCAGCGTCAGATTTGTAAACTCTGTCTGGCAGTGTAGGGTGGAGGTCTGTCACGTGAATCAGGAGAAAACATAAATCAGGTGCAAAACAACTGGAGATTTATCTTTTAAAAGATGAGGATGATTTACCCCAAAAACATAAATAAAGGCAGGATAACAAAATCTCAAGTTGTAGAGGCGTTTCTGTCCTGCTGACCCTCTGATAAACCTTCGCTAGTTATGCAGACCAGTCATAGCCAGGTTTTATTTTTCCCTTGGTGGTGGGGGGGTGCAATCTGGGCTGGTCACCATGGAGATGCAAAGGCTCACTTAAACCCAGCCACATGCCTGCTCTGTGCCTGAAGCACAGGAATAAATTGTTGAATGTTGTGGGGAAATGAGAGAGCTGAATAGTCAGAGGTCACCCCTTATGTTCAGTTACATTTACATTGAATAATTTAGCCAGGCCTTTGATCCATAGAAGATTGATGTTTTAACTTAAAGTATCTGGATTTGACTTAAGCAGCTACTCAATGTTAGAATGGCACGAACCTGAGACCTTTAGGTTTTGCCTCACCCCGAATTCTCAGCCGTAAGAGCTGATATCGACAGTAACCTTTTAGGTCCTCTTCCTGACCGAGCACCTCGGACCACCAGGAAATGGCCCACAGGGTGAGATGCTGCGGTGAGAGGAAGTGGCCTGGTCTTCTGTGGGCGTGTCAGTGAAAGAGGAGCCCGGTATGGGCCGCACTTTTGTTCCCCTTAACCAGTCTCACATACCAACCTGTTTACCGTGGTCCGCGGGGAGCTGCACGTCCCGGAGGAGGCACTGAAGGTAGGACACGGCCGCTCTTTTAAGGATCTCGGCCCGGATGCTTATACAGGCATTTAAATTCGGTTAAAGACAAAAAAGAAAGGTGTAGCGGTGACTTCTGAGAAATACAAGAGGGACGTCGACATGTCTAAGAGAAATGAACAGAAACATGAACAGAATAAGACTCTTACGGTTTGACCGTCTTCAGCAGTGCGTGTCATTTATGTGTGAATTGAAATTCAATGAAGCAATTTAACCCGGCCTGAGTTTTTTGTCCGTCGTGGAGGTTTTCTGTAAGCTGCATTACTGTGATGACAGTCCACTGGCTCTGCCACCTTGAAGGCAGTCAGGGTGTTGAGGGTAGTTGGTGTAAAACTGGTTTCCGAGGGACCCGGGCGTACGGGTAGCCTTTAGCCGAGGCACTGTAGGTGACGTCGCTGCTGACAGGAGATTCCTTAGGTGCTTATTCCCACCCCCACCCCCCAGCACGAGAAATTCACCAGCCAGCTCCAGCTGACCAAGAAGCCGTCCACGACGGAGCAGCCCACCAAAGCCTTGAAGTCTCCGGACGCCAAGCCTTCGGGAAGCAAAGCCACAGTGGGGGGTGGAGATGGAGGCGTCAGGCCGCCAGACGCAGCCAAGGCGGAGGACAAGTTAGCAGGTGAGAAGCACACCCAGCCGGCCTCTTCCCAGCTACTACTGCCATGCATCAATCCTCATGGGAAAAATGGTCAAAAACTGACACAAAATCAACATAATTAACCCACTATAAATTGACTGTGATTCCAAATCTCAGGCAATGTGGCTTTTTATTGTTTTAGGTATAACAAACAAGGATGCTTTAGCTGTAGAAATATTACGCTGGGTTTCTGGAGGGATTTAAGGGGCAATTTCAAAAGGCTGGGGGGTTGGAGTGAAAAGCAGCTGACGGGCTGTCCCCCAGGAGCTGCGTGTGACATGAGGGGCCCGGGATCCGTGATGAGCGGATTCTGTCCCAGGCTATATCCTGCTGTGTCCCTCTGCAATAAACGGATTTGCTGGCAGTGATGTTTGCAAAGCCGGTTGTAAACCTGCTGGAAGAGCGTTATATCGGCCTCCCCAGCTTCACAGTCCCACGGGTCGTGTCGTCTGATTCCCTCCTAGCGCCCGACAGGAAATGGGGAACGATGCCTGCACGTGCGGAATATTCGCTCGTCAGAAACGTTTAAGATCACCGTCTTCGCGGCCTTGTCCTCATTCGGCGCTCTCGTGCGAGCCGTCGCCTCTTGTCATTGGAACAGTGTCCCCCCCCCCGGCCGCCGGGGCGACACGTGACATGGGAAACGGCGGGCGGCACAGCCGCGTGGTGTTTTAAACAGTAGGGGGACACGGGGTGACCTTGGTGTAGTGAATCTTTCTGCTGGGCTGGGGCCAAGGTGCAGAAATGGGCAGGAAGAAGCCAAATGCTGCAGCTTCATCTCTACCTGCACGTCTGGGGGGCGTGAGGCAGCCGGCGGGACACCGGGGCTGGAAGAGAAGGCGGTGCGTAAAAGTCAAAGCAGTGATGGAGGATAGGCCTGATGGCGACTGCAGGTACTGTTAACTTTAGCACTAGAGCCTCTAGCGGGAGACATGTTATCACTGACATGTCTGGCATTTGTAGTGGATTCTATAGGAGGGCCCAGATTGCTGGAGAGGAACCCCGCTATTATAGTGCTCTGCTTTCCCCAGTAGCAACTTTAGCACCACATGCTAATCTATATACTTTTGATCCAATGTAGTCTTGCTTTCTTACCAATGGGGGTTGATGATTTTTTTTGCTAAACAGCTACCTGCATATTTGATCCAGCTAATTGCTGGCTTCAGGCAACAGCTCTGTGCCTGTCGCTGAGACCAGTGCTTAGAACCTTCTGGAAAGAAAAACAGATGCTCATATTTGGGGGGGGGGGTGCTGTTAATGTATTTCTCTCTTGAGTTGTGCCACTGTGAAATTAGGCATATTTCTTTCCTTTTTTTTCCGTTTCTGCTGTGGTGTGCTTTGTTGGATGAACATGGCTGGTCTTCTGCTGAACAAGCAGCACACTGAAAGTGCGGGTAAATTAATCTGTGTGTGTATTGCGGCACTGTGAGAATTTGGCTGCAGGATTTTGACTCCAGAGCTACACATGTGCCGAATTACTCTCACGGATTTGGCACATTGTAAGCAGAGTGGGGGGAGGGGGGGCTGTAAAAGTGCCCGCAATGCATCAGTTCACTGGGGGGGGGATAGCGGGGGTCTGGCCTCGCACCCATCAGACAGGCCATGCTTTAATAACGAGCAACACACTTCTCAGTCTTTGAAGGTCGTTCAGGTCAGTGGGTAATGCAGCGGTCTCGGCCGTGGGGCTCGACTGGAATGAAAACCCAGCGTTCATAGCTTTCTTAACTACTACCCTTTAAACAAAACATTGCTAGGTATGACTTGGGGAGCATTTAATAAATAACAAAAATTAAGAAAAAAATTGTAAGGAGCAATGCAGCACTGTGGTCGTGCTTTCTGCAGAGGCATACGGTAATTGGCTATAATGAAATTTCCCAGCAAATTAAAATCTCTATTTATGTCCTAGGAGACATAGCGGCGTTGCACAGGGGGACCCCTCTGTACGGACAGCCGTCTTGGTGGGGCGACGGGGACGCAGACGACGAGAACTCCTTCAAACAGGAGTCCAAGAAGCAGGAGAGCGGTGTGCCAGGTGAGGAGGCGGGACTCCCAGGCCATGGGAGGGAATCCCTGCTTCTCTTCGCATCCTGAATGCTGGATCACTGCTAGCCCTGCTTCTCCTCTGCCAGTAGCTGATAATGTCTGTTGTCTTTTTCCGCTGTGTTGATATCAAGACATCAAAGTAAACATGAAGGATGTTGTCTTAATGCTGTTTTATAAGACAGTATGACCTGAACTCATCTAATGACATTTTTACAGGATTGGTAATTGGCGTGTTAATTGGACGTAGGATAATGGGCTGTTAATTGGCTCTCCTGAGTCGGGATGTTGATAAGCAATGATATTAATGTGGGTTTTGGCCCCACTGTGATCGGTTGGTCTATCATGGCGGCCAGGCGATTTCTTTAACCTGTGCTGTGCATGGATAATGGGATTAGCAGTTATTGTAACTCTGGGCTCTGAAGATTAGCCCAGCAGGGGGGATCGATGAGACCCAGTAGTGGGATGAGTGTCAGCTTTAGCAGCCCATGGACATAATTTGGTGTGGAAGTGAATGGGAGATGCTGGACTGCGTCGTCCTTCCAGCATTTGGAACCTGCTGTCATTGATCTTATTGGCTTTGTAGATTAGAACCTAAACATTAAGGAGAAAGTTATTGAGATTCTTTCCCCGAGGCATCGGTTTCATATGTGTGGGTGTGCTGGTGGTCAACTCAGCCACTCCCTGCGGTCGTTCAGTCTTCTCAAGAACAATGTGTGACTCAGTTCATCCTTCTCACCCATGACCAGCCTTCCTGTTCCTTCGATTTCCTCATCCTTTTCTGGCTTGTCTGTCACTGTAGAGATTGCTTTGACATTCTGTTGACCTCCTGAAAGGACTGGTTTACCTTCTGGGGTTTTTCTCCTCATGGTCTCCAATCTTCTTTACAATGAGAGGAACTTTTACAAAGAGAATCTGGGGACCTACTAAGTCGCAGCTAGCGTTGTCACGATACCAAAATTTCAAACTTCCATACGATTCCAAGAATATAATGAATAGTAACTCCAATAAAAAAATTTTAATTACAATTTTATTTGCAAAACTTTACAACATTTTGTAAACTCATGTCACCATAACTAAAAGCATACATTGCATTGTCAGTCAAAGCATAATAGTGAATCCAGACCTCCATTTTATCAGAGGTTAGCGGCCCAGCAGGACAGGGCACTAGCTTATTCAAACAGCTTCTGACAGCGGAATATTATTATTAGCATATATCTTTGGTAAAGAGCGCCATTTCTTTGAGAGAACTATCTCTCAGAGAACTATCCCTGTCTGACAGAATTCCCTTCAACCCCCTTCCTATCGTGGTGAGGAATTATCATCTGGGGCCACTTTGAGTTTGTCTGCTGGGCTGTGGTGCCTTTGTCTGCAAATCCCCCTTTTTTGGTTCCCAGGCGTGGGACTGCCACGGCAGTGACGGTGAAAAGGAGAGGTGTGCTCTCAGAGGCTGCCCCCGCCGCACATCACAGCGGCTCACTTACGATCCCTCCCAGCTCTATTTATAGGCCTGTGAAAGGGGGCCGCTCTTCCTCCAGTCTGGAGGAGGAGCTGCAGAAGGTAGCACCGCCCCTTCCCTGCGTGTCGCGTGTCGTCCTGTAGTAGTGGCGAGCCGCAGCTCCTTCCCACAGCGTACCGCTTCTGTGGGAGGCCTTTCGAGTTCTCCGGTGCTCCAGCTTCCATTGGCCTGTGAGATCCCTTACTGGACGCCCTCCTCGTAGTGAGTAGCCTCTTGGGGCACTTTCCATTTCTGAACCGGCTCGTGTTCAGGCGTGTATTGATTTTTACTGTTCCAACCAAAAGTAAGAAGGTCACACAGTGCTGTATTTGGATAGTTTGGTTCTCCATCTGTTTATTACAGTCTCAAGGTCAAGTGTTATTGTACAGGCTCATTCGGTACCACTGTGTGGTCCCAGGATGGTCCTGAGCCTCATGATCAGTGTGGAAGCCAGAACCAGGTTGGTTGTAAGATACACCTGGGAGAAGGTCTTGCTCTTCTCCTTAATGCCAGCCAAGAAACTGTTTTTGCATGTTTTTCTGAAACTAGTTTTTTAGAAGTTCGTTTTCACTCTCTGCTGGCATATATATTTTTTCCTGAATGAATAGCATTTCTTTTTCATCTTTTCTTTCTTGACTAAAAAGTCCTTGTCCAGGAATCAGACTCATGTGGTCCAATAGTGTGTCATGTGATTTTCCGACTTTCTGCTGAAATCTGTGACATTCAGGAAGTTCATTTTCTAAAAACAGGAAGTTCCATAAACCCTGTTTGGCATGATCTCTTAGCATATGCAGCCATATGGGAGAAACAGGAAATCAGTCACACACATGACTGTGTATTGGTTGGCGTAAAAATGGTAAGAATTTTTATTTGTACTATGAGTGATGTTTGACAAGGTGTTTTTTTTTCTGATTTTACTGGGAAATGATGCCTATTTCCCTGTCTGTGTGTATGTGTCCCACAAGTGATTTTGTGAAGTTGCTTATTTTTTGAGCACTTATGTGCCGAGCACACAGTCTCTTATTTTGGTTTCAGTGACTCACTGTAGAGAAAATAACTGAGTGGAACTAAGAAGCCATGATTCACTGTTAGATATGGTCTATCACACCGTGAAGGGAGCTCTAGGTCAGCTTGGGTAAAGGAACCTTTCGTGCTAAATTGCTGTGGTTATCTGTGGATTTTCTAAAAGCCACATGCAGCTCAGATGGGGAGGCTGAATTGTTCTGGGTGGCCAGTGTGAATTTCTGTTGTTAGATGAAACAGAGAGCAGTTTTGTGAGTAGTGATTTGTCTGTATCTCAGGGTGGTTCTTCACTTCCTGGCTGACTGAGTGATGCTGGGTAATTGATGAGGAATGAACAAGGGGGCCTTTGGTTCGCTTATGACGTCATCTCTCTTATATCCAACCTATCGCTCGTGCTGAGTTGATTCAGATGGTGAGCTGGGAGAAAGCGATCAGGTCACATGGGAGCTCGCGTCGTCGGTGAACCATCGGACCCTAGTATCTGTGCTTCAGACCCTGATACCTGCCCTTCGTACTTTCTCTCTTGTGAACCCGCAGACGGCAAGGAGGCCAGGAAGAGTGAGAAGGTTAAGGAGGAGGGCGTCGGCCTGCTGGGCCCGGAGCCGAGCTATTTCGAGATTCCCACCAAAGAGCTCCGGGCGGCGCCAGAGAGCGCTGTCCAAGAGGTGCCCACGAAGGACACGCAGGAAGCGGGCGCCGCCCCCGCCGCAGGGACCTCGGCCGCCGCTCAGGGCCACGCCTCCTTCACCATCGAGTTCGACGACACCTCTCCTGGCAAGGTGACCATCCGGGATCACGTGTCCAAGTTTGCGCCGGACCAGCGGGTGCGGACCAGACGCTCCCCCCAGCAGGGCAGCCGGGAGCTGAGCACCCTGCAGGCCGCCATGATGGCCTCGGAGACCAAGGTGGCCGACTGGCTGGCCCAGAATGACCCGCCACTGGCCCGCAGGGAGTCCACAGAAGAGGACAGCAAGAGCATCAAGAGCGACGTGCCCGTGCACCTGAAGCGACTGAAAGGTGAGGGGGCTCAGCCCACGTCCCAGAATTCAGTGCGAGTCATTCGACAGGCAGGCTCAGCTATTGGCAAAACCCTCACCAATAAGGAACTTAAATTCTGTATAAAGATCCATTGCTACAGTAGTTAGCATTTTTATTGTAGCAACAAAATGACATATGAAAGAATAACTGTAGGACACGCGGGTATTGAAAACTGATGGATGGAACGTGGCCATTTTTAATTAGACATCGAAAGAGGGTGGCTGAGAATTGTGACTATCATGAATCAGAGTGGATTTGTAGGAAAGTGTATTATGAGTAATTGTAACAGGAGATTGGGGTGCATTTTGGGGCACCAAAAGTCACATGTTAGTTGGTACTGAGTACTTGAGTAGTAAGAAACAAATTGCTAAATGGGAGAACGGAGTGGTGAGAGAGATCCAGTGTGGATGGAGCATTTATAGCTGACACTTACCTAGGAAAGTGTCCTGGCGGGAGAGCTTCAGCGCATGCCTTAAAACCGGAAACCGTTTCGTTCTCCTCCTTGTAGTGTTCGGTTGGGGGTCTTGGCTACCACCCTGGAAAGCACCTTTACAGTCACACTGCCGAGAGCTGCTCTGCTGACCCGCATTGGGGGGGCGGGGGGGCTGTCTTTCCCCATGCGTTGTTGCAGAGATTCTTGCAAGATGGGAACGGGGGGGGGGGGTGTGCATGCGGCCTTACCTCTCCTGCGCAGCCCCCCTTTTCATCTGTCTTATAGTGGCTGTTTGTTTGAGCTGCGTTTTATTTCCAAAAAGCCTTATTTTCTTCCCGACCCCCCCCCCACTCTTTTGTCCACTCTATCTGGAGGCAAACAAAGGACTTGCTGTACTCTGCATTGATGCCCTGAGCTGACTTTCATCCTGGGGAGGGATGGGGATGGGGAGGGGGCTGGGCTTTTCATGTTATAGCCCTTGAAGGTAAATCACCAAGGATAATGAATTAGAAATTCTCTGCATAAATGTGCATTTTCTCCCGTGTGTCTGATTGCATGTATGGCTTCTTTGCATTGCACTGCAGGTTTATCGTTCCTGTAGTGCAGTTGGGATTTCCCTCTCACATTTCTGTATTTTGTCGGTGAAATCTGCTAAGAGTGTAATGAATGCAATGAATTTTGTTCTAAAAAAATTTAAAACATTCCTAATTTTCTTCAGTATTTCTGTAGCATTTGTAGTGAAATTGGCCTGTGGCAGTAAGGGAAATTTAATCTCATGCAACTAATGCTTGGAAAAGAGCTGGCTGGCATTTTAGGGTATTATACTTTTGACGGCCGACATCAGTGCAGGAAAAGCCTGCTGTCTGTCGGTCTGTGTGTCACTGCAGAGCTCCTCTCGGGTGCTGAGTCTTAAATGTTCTGCTTCATTTCAAATTCAGCGGATTACCGCCCCTCTCCTGAATTTCCCCGCTTCCGATGCAACGCCCGTGACAGAGCTGAGGATAGTTGGCACAGTGAGCCCCACGCCTCCCTCCCTCCCTCCCTCCCTCTCCTTCCTCCATCCATTCCTCCCTCCCTCCCCCCCTCCCTCCCCTTCGATGTGTTTGTTCAGCGCCTCTGTACTGTCCTCCGACTCTGTGCTCTTGCCTCCTGGCCATTTTTAATTTTTTGCCCTTTTCCGTCTGAGGGGGAGCATTGCTTGATCCCTCAAACCAGCCACCATGTCTCTCCTCAGCTGCCTCTCTCGCCGGCACTGAGACCCCGCGATGCGCCGCACCGGTAGGCAGCCGGCAAAGCACGCTTTCCCATCCTCCGGCATCTGGTGGCCGTCAGACAGGAGGCAGGAGCGCAGGGATACCGATGCGTGGGGGTGCGCGCCTGCTGCTCTGCTGGGTGATGCACGGGTGGCACGGCGATTATTTTTTTTGTGCGTCGGGGTAGCGCGCTTGACCGGGCAGCTTTGGCTGTGGCTTGCAGAGGCTTGCTGTCTTGAGGAGGAAACTTGCATCCAGAGGTGATTCAGGGATAGAGCAGCTTTTCTCACTGCGGTGCTGTTTCTGAGGCGCGACTCCACCTGCATTTCGCTGATGTCTCTATAGGTGTTCCTCTGCAGTTTTGATTGACGCCTAGACTTGGTGATCGTGAAGCATGGGCTGCGCACGGTGGAGATTTTATTTTCGCGGTGCATCTGAGGTCTCGCCTGAGGAGCGCGGAGCGGTTGTCACCGCGGGGGAGGTGGCAGGGGCGGCCAAACGGGAGCATGCGAAAACTAAACTGTCCGCATGCCAGCCGACGTGCATTCGCCATCCGTGTCGCCTGACTATGTCTGCTCCCTCGGGGGATTCTGTGTCGTTGCGGCGTCGGATGTAGGGGAGACTCGGCGCTGCTGCCGTGAAGGTTACCGTGTATGTGGAGGGATAATGAGGGAGATGCAGTCTGACTCAAAGGAGCCCTCCGGGACCTTGCACTGTTATTCAAAGGCAGGGCTGTGAGTTACCAAAAGGATGCCTTTGTTTGCAGCTGGCCCATGAAAGCCTACTGTCCAGTGTCCTGTTGTGATTTCTGCCTCTGTGGCCTGGGACTGTCAGATCGGGCTGCATGTTATTTCCTGATTGCGTTCCTCCCCCAGCAATTCCCCCCCCTCACCATATACCATCCACCTCCATCTCACTCCACCCGCCCACTTCCTCGTAAGGGCTTTAAGCACACTTTGCAGTTCAGACCCGCATGCGTAAGGGATTCCGCCGCGGTAAAAGGGTGATGGTCACGTGAGCGTGTTTCGCGGCTCTCTCTGGCAGGCGCCGTGCCGATGTGCAGTGACCCCCCCGGACTGATCGCCCCCCTCCCCGTCTGCACAGGCAGCAAGCACGAGGACGGCACACAGAGCGACTCGGAGAATGGTGCGGGGCTCCGATTCGGCAACCGGAGGCTGGCACTGGAGGAGCGGTTGCGGGGTGCCCAGGCGGCGCGGGCACAGGTGGGGTCCGAGGGCAAGGGTACCGAGGGCCCCGCTGCCGCCAGCCGCACCACCTTCATGATCGAGTTCTTCGACGAGGAAAACCCGCGCAAGCGTCGCTCGTACTCGTTCTCACAAACGGCACCGCTCATTGGGGGTGTGGCGGGGGACCTGCCATGCCCCACTCCTCCCTCCCGCCCCAAGGCCGCTATATCCGCCTCCTCGTCATCGGCAGATGGCAGCAAGGGCCCGCCCTCCTCGTTACCAGTGACCGGCCCCTTGGCCACCCGTGTGCTCCTCAAGCAGAGGTCAGAGGACCCTGGCGTGACCAGGGGCTCAGCCAGTGTGAGCCAGCAGACCAGCCCCGCCGATGACTCCCACCGGACCCCCCGCTCTGGGGAGAAGGACCATGATGACGACCAGAGCGACAAGGGCACGTATACTATCGAGCTGGACAACCGAAACCCGGAGGAGGAGGAGGCGAGGCGCATGATCGACAAGGTAAGGAAGAGCGGCACCTCCTGCCATCAAGTGTCTTTACAAGCCATTAGCTTCTCCAGAAGATTCCCCCAGAGATCAGCATGTGCATAGCACCTTAGCAGCTGCACCTCTGTGGAGCTCTGAGTGGCTAAGGCTATTCTGTAACCAAAGGGTTGTAGAAGATCTCAAACTCTGCCCCTGCTTTTGACTTGGTCTCCTTGTCTCTACACTGCTAAGCAAAAAGTGCAGTGCAAGTGGGACAGGAAAGATAAGTTTTATTGTGTGTACTGTACAGCTTAATGCTTTGGTTTGCATTAATTTCTCCATGGGCTTTTTTAATTTCTGCAGAATTACTGAAACCATTCACCCAGTCCGTAAGGCTGTAAATACCTTGTTGGAATTTTTTTGGTCCAGAGCTTTTGACAGCTCCCGTAGACCTTTTGGTTTCTGTTTGAGTAAGATCAGCCTGAATGTGAAGAGGTACTGTTATACAGTGTGGCTTCGCTGGCAGCACTCCAGGAGTGTCCTGAAGCATTTGCAAAGCATGCTGGTCTTGAGGAACCATGATGTGTCTAATTACTTTTCTGCCTCGGCGTACCCTGTCAGTATTCCCTTCCCCTGCTCCACATAGACCCCTTGGAATTCAAATGACCTTCAGCTCAAAATTAACCATGTCTGGGTGGTGCTAAAACACAAAAGGGTGATGATTGTATTTACGTGTGCATTTTTGAGATTTAATTAAGGCCTGCAGTGTTGCTAATGAGTCCCTCACTGTACCACACACTGCTAAATGGAATTAACTCAACAAACCTCTTTTTGTGTAGAACAGGGAATTCTCCAGGCAGAAACTGAGGCTGACACCAAACACCGATCTTGTTTATTTTCCTTGGAGAATTGCTAAAAGTCATATTAGTTTTGTTATTGTTTTTTGTAATTTTTTAAATAGTTCTACATCTAGCAATAAAATGTGGTGTTTTGTAGTCCCCCACCTCCCCCCACTGGGACCACACCGAAGCCCTGAAGTATCTGCGGTTGAAGGGCCGCCTTTGATGCTGAACAGCGTCTGTCTAAATTGAGTGTTTTGCCCAAGGTTTCCAAAGCGAGGCCCCTTCTCTGCCGCCTGGCTCAGGAGTGCCGAGCTAATGGGTCTGTGGAGGCGTGGCCCCGGGCAGGATGGCGAACTGAACCATGTGACCCGGGAATGGGGGGGGGAGTAAGGAGTGTGTTTGGGGACGGGAGAAATGATGGGCAGTGCAGAAAATCAAAAGAGAAACTCCTTTGGTATTAGTGTGGGGGGAAAACACTCAGAAGGGTTACAGCTGGGTGTGTTTACTGGGGACTAGGGTAAGCAAGGCTTGGTGTTGATCGGAATATGGAACGGATGAGCTAGATGAGTGTTCCTGTTACCTGCCCTCACCCCGCCTCGGTCTCTGCGGAGGAAAGCCATTACACATCATTCCTGGTGCTGAAAGAACATCGAGGAAACACGTCATCTCACACAGACAAGTCTTTTCGTGCATTTGAAAGTTTCTTTCTGAGTAGTGAGATATTTGGTGTTATTTACATGTTTGTTTTTCCTCACTGGCTTTTTACAAGTGTTATACAAGTCCTGGAATGGATCTGACCATCCATGAAGATGGTCTTCAGCTTGTGTGATTTTGAGTCCTTCTTCCAAAACCATATTTTGAAGCTTTAAGCTCTTAAAGGCTGGAAGCTCTCTTGCAAACTGGGAAGATCTGGGGCCTCATGTATAAACTGTGCGTACGCACGAAAATGTTGCGTACGGCCGTTTCCACGCTCACGTCGAGATGTATAAAAACGAAACTTGGCGTAC
>JAODLC010000065.1:3390312-3407415 GCA_026781145.1 Hippopotamyrus pictus | reverse complement strand
ACACACACACACACACACACACATATATATATATATATATATATATATATATATATACACACACACACATCACATTTAAAACTATCCATAAATAAGATAAAACATTAGCATCTGAAAGAAAGATAATGAATAATCTTCAGAATTCTGGATAAAAAATAATCTTTTATCTCTCTCATAGGAGAACTACACCATTCCTCAAGGCTGGAAGGACCTAATTGGGGGCAACCAATCCAATTAGCGAACTTTCCTGCTCGGGAAATGAAACATTGAAGCAGTCTTAATTAGCCGGAGTCATTTTAATTTCAGTCCAAACTAAATCAAATCATCCAACGGAAAACCTGTGGTTTACTACCATATGCCATTTGTGTCACATTCTGCTCCACCTCTAAATTCATCTGATAATGGTCTTTTTTGCTTTATTGTCCTTCTATGCCCTTGTACCAAATTCATTACAAAAGATACAATAACAAGCATGATATAAATAGTAGCTTAGATTTCACAGTACATACAGTATGGGGGGTCATAAATATCTATATCCTGTATATAGCCCCCGGTCTGCACTTTGAGTGTCCATGAACGGTCAAATGTACATTTCACTGGGCTGGTGGAAAGCACTGGAACAGAGAATTGTCCTCCTTAATGTCTTAATCGGAGCCCACTGTCAAGCTCCAAATTGAGCACCCAGGAGTCATGGTCATGCACTCCTGCTGGAGCTTCCCGTTGCAGAATGCAGGCCCCCGGAGTTCTGCTGTCAGGATCTCCTGAAGCCATCGCCACAAGACAACATCTATATGCCTTCAGGCACCCAGCTTAGGGAGTTACGTCATCCTGCATGGTGTGTTAATCGTTTTACAATTACATTTGTTCAAGATGACTGTTATGGGGGGTTGGTGTCATGATTCATGAATCACCCTTTCTTCTCAAACACTGTTGGCTTTCTGCACTAAAGACAGGAACATCCTGACTCTCACACATAGATTCATGACTGCCTGCACCAGTTCAGACACTTAATTGGGCAGACAGGAAGCACTGATCCTGATGAGCACCGATTAAACCCAGACAGAGAGAAGGGTAATCGACGGTCCCCACTGAAGCGTCTATCAGACAGAACCGACGGGGGGAATGGGGAGCTCATCTCACTTAGCCGCCGGCTGGCTTAGCACATTCTGCAGCACTTAACACCAAACCAGCATCCCAACATGTTATTATAGCTTCCCAGCTAAACCAGGGGAAAACCAGACTTTTGGGGCCCAGGCATATCACAGGGGATTAAACTTTTTGCCAGATGTAAATGTCTTTTCTTTAATTTAAAAAGCAAATGAATCCTCTAAAATGGTAAAAAAAAATACAAATGGACTACAATTAACTGTTAGTGCTTGTGCATGTGAATGCATCTGAGCAACAGCGTAGCAGAAGGCTACAATTCATCTGGTCCAGCTCTTGCTCTTGGGAAATCATACTGTTTTTTCCCTGTCTGCGTGGAAGGCAAAGTTCTGCTTGTTAAACTGGAAAGTGTAGCTTTCTCCCACAGCCTGCTTCCTACATATTACTCGGGGCTTATTATGCGGGATAAGGCTACGGCAGGCCCCGCGGTCAGGCGCTTTGTTGCTGGCTTCGTGAAGGGCTGTCAGCCGCAGCGCGAGGGATGAGCGGGAGTCCGGTCTGCTGCTCGCACCGAGCCTGAGCACGAGCTCGGAGCTATAGCGTCGTTTCAAAGGTGAACCCGGCTGTCTCGTTAACGGGCTGCTTTTTTATTTTAAATGTTAAAAACTTCATACCCTCGGTTTCCTTCTTAATGTCCATTAAGGAATGAACTCTGGCATTTAACGTTTTACAGTTTCGAGTTTAAAATAGATGGTCTGCGTAATGTTCAATGTGTTTCAAATGCCATACGATAGTTTCAACCGCAGAATAGTTTCGCTGGTATAATTTTTCGTCATAAACCTCACCATTCTTAAACTAAAGTTTGTTTGTTTGTTTATTTATTTATTTGGTATTTGCGAATGGTTGCTGCACCACAATCAAGCCAACAGTTATTTCGACCTGTTAATTAATCCGATCTGAAATCTTGACTTTGGGGATTATCGGTCATATACGGACGACTATCGCTTATGAAGCCATTAGCAAGTAAGTGAAAATTAAAGTCAGAACTGAATTAATTTCACTTTAATACTATCGAGTGGTAAAATCTGAAACTGATTAAAATTAGGAGCCTTTATCTTAATATGCGACGTAATTACTTGAATACGTAGGCTTGATGAAACCAGACCGCAGATCAGCGAATAGTGAAAACAGACGCCGGGTTTCCTCTAGCTTGTAAATGTATATATACACAACATTAAAATCCACTGTAGCTGGATGATGTTGCAGAATCAAAACAATGCCTCAAGGCCTTTGCCATCTGTCTAACCACGTACAAACTCTGTCCTCAGACTATTTTAACAGAGGGCTGTACACCTTTTGTCCAAATGTTTCTACTATGATCTTAATCTCTGCATTTGTGTTATGTCTCTTGTCTCAGGAAAGTTTTACACTGCCACATCTTCATGATTATTTTCCAGGCTCTGTGGGCAATAAGGGGAATGGTGATATTTTAATCCATATAGTAAAAAGTGAGCCCAGAGCAGTTCTCTTTCTGATGATTAGGTAAAGCAGGATACCAGTGAATTCAGCCTCAAAGGGGGTCCTATTTCAGTTTGACATGGGCTTGAATTACCAGTCACACAGAGAGGCTGCCGACCTTTCTGATGGATGACTCTGTTCCCCAGTGTGACCAAAAGTGATAAGAATAAAAGTAAGATTTTGCCAGGAGATCCGTGGGGTGGCAGCAGAATTGGAGTTCTGAGAAAGGGAAGCTCTTACTCTGGATAACCTTAAACGTAAGATAGACACCTAGTCCTAATCTAAGAATGATTTTGAAGTTGTTCAGTGTGACTTGCCTGTGGGATGCAGACCTTCCTCCAACATGGCATCGGCACCAATGACAGGTCATCTTCCTGCACTCCCACTGTTTGACCCGGCTGTCCTGTAACTCTGCAGGGGGTGCCATCATCTTCCAGGATGCTGACGATCACCTCACACTTTGGAGCATGGTGACATGTCACGAGCATGCTGGTGAAAGGGCATTTACCAGTAGGAGGTCAGTACTGTCATTTCATTTAGTTCCTAGAAGTTCTGTTTTTTCCCTAGACCTGGGTTCTGGCACATTTGGGCAGGAAAAAATAATATACTTTGGTTTCCAATGAAGCATGACATAGAGTAGGTGACTCATATATATAATATATGGACACACACACACACACCAGATACGACCCCTTTTAGTCTCCCGAACTACTTAAAGGTTTACTGTGTTGTGTGTCTTGAGATGACTTTCTGTAAACCACTTTTTGGGGGTTTGGATCCTGCCTCCATTGTGCGTGTGTGGAGTTTGCGAGTTTGCATGTCCTCTGCATGTGTTGCAGGTTTCATTTAGGCACTCCTGCTTCTTTTCACAGTCTAAAGACTTACAATAACGGTATATAAATGTACCGCAGCCTTGTGCCCTATGCTGCTTATCATACACATCCCTGACCATTCCTGATAAGTGGTTAGAAGATGGATAGATTAGCAATAATTGAATAAAATACGATAAACTTCAGAAAGGGACTTACCATTTATGAGGCCAAAGTGGCTTGTTTCCTTTCTCAGAGGGAAAAAGGATCCCTAGTTGTTTTTTTCTTAACCCACATAATTGATAACTGTGCTCGGTATTGAGCTTGGCCATCATTGGCTGGTTCAATTGATTTTCTGTCCCATGTGCAACGAACATTAAAAAAAGGGCATATCCATTAAGAGCAGGCAGACCATTCCTCAAAACACTTTAAAAAATGTTATGTCATGTCATTGGTGGTCTAATGCTAAAATAATTACAAATCTGACATTTGCACCTAATTACATTCTGGCACAGTTGCGGCACTGTCTTTGCTTGGAAAAGAAGTGTAGCATGATGGTGAAAAGTTCCCTATACACTTAATGTGCATTCTTTCCTTCATGTTTTTTATGTACCTTTATGGAAACACCCATGCCAAACTGCTGAACAGTCTTTACTCAATGTGATTTTTGCTCAAAAACACAGCTGGACGTGCTTACTGGAGCAGTTCTGTACTTTCCTGAAGGGCACTACAGGAAAGGCCTTTCTGGGACTTGAACCAAAATCCTTAAGGTCTACGTCCTTAACCTCCACTCTACCTGCTTTCCAGTAGTTGCAGTAATGCTGAGACAGGTGGTAGTGTTGTCCCCTCCCCCTCCCCCATTGACTTGACAGAGTGGGCAGTGTTGTCCTCCCATAGTTCAGGGGTACAAATCCGGACATAGGGCGGCATGGTGGTGCAGTGGTTAGCACTGTTGCCTCACACCTCTGGGACCTGGGTTCGAGTGTCCGCCTGGGTTACATGTGTGTGGAGTTTGAATGTTCTCCCCGTGTCATCGTGGGGTTTCCTCCGGGTACTCCGGTTCCCCCTCCACAGTCCAAAGACATGCTGGAGTTAATAAATTGCCCGTAGGTGTGCATGTGTGAGTGAATGGTAACAGTGTGTGAGTGTTGGCCCCCCCATCCAGGGTTGTTCCCTGCCTCGTGCCCATTGCTTCCGGGGTAGCCTCTAGACCCCCCGCGACCCAGTAGGATAATGCGGGTTGGAGAATGGATGGATGAATGAAATCTGGACATCCTACAATTTTATGAGAATGTGCTTTAATTTGCATCAGCGATTCAGCATCATATTTCAATTTTGCACATTTAGCAGGTGCCTCTGCTCAAAGTAATGTAAAAGTGAGGCAATTAGCACACTACAAACATAAATGCTGGCTAGTAGAGAAATTCATCAGGCTGGTAGAGAAATTTAGCTCTTGAAGAGTTTCTTGGAGGTGGAGAGGGAGTCTGATTATTGAACGTGGTTTGGCAGTTAATTCCATCACAGGGAACCACACAAGAAAACAGTTGGGGGTGACACTGCTTGTTTGGAGATCCAAAAGGTGTTTGCTGACTAAAGGGGGAGAGATAGGACATAGGTCTTGAGGAGCCTTTTGATCAGGATGGGTGCCTGTTTATTGAGCACCAAGGACTTGAACTTGATGCAAGCCCCAATAGGGAGCCAGTGAGGACTGACAAGGAGGTGTGTGACGTGAGATGGTTTGGGCTGAATGAATATCCGACATGCTGCCACATTTTGAATCATCTGCACTGGTCTGACAGCACAAACTGGAAAACTTGCTAGTATATCATTGCAGTAGTCTAGTTGCGAGGTAACAAGTGCTTGGACTAGAAGCTGAGCTTCATCTTCAGACAGAGAAGTCCTGATCTTCCTGATATACAGGAAGATCAGGCATTTTCTGAGTATTGCACTTGACAGTTTTTAAGGAATTAAAGGCATTCAGTTCCAGGGCTGACCAAAAAATACCACACCCTTCAGCAACCTTCAGCAACCACATTTAAATAAAACTTTTTGGATTGTAGTACATGCCCAATCCTGGACATCAGCAGCTGCATGTTTCAGTGAATACATCTTAATAAATGAGTGATTAGTAGTTTTCCAAATGCCTTGCTTTAAAACTATCTGTCAGTGACACATATTTTGCTGATGTAGCAGTACCGCAGTATAGTACACCATGGCGTTAGCGATGTGACATTACCCCTCAGGCACTTTGTATTTGAACCCTGTCTCTCTCTGCATGTGTGGAATCCATGTGTTTGTGTCCTTTCCTCTCCTCTGGGTGCTCTGGTGTCTTTTCACAGTCACACGGCATCACGTTAAGTGGAGTGTTGTTTTTAAATTTCCTGTAATGTGTGCCCAGTGCTTCCAGTGATAGGCGTTCTATGACTTAGGAAATGAATAAAAATTACGGACTATATTGTGGCTGACTGTCACACATTGTATCAACTGGAGACCATCAGGGTAGTCAAGTACAACATTACAATTTGCTGTATATTGCATCAGTGTCTGAATTAAAACATACATGTATAGTGTATATTACCTTTTTTAGACAGTAATTTCATCGTAGGGTATGAGTTATGTTCTTGTACTTGGGCATTCAAATGACTTGCACTGCCATTGCTCCAAGCCCAGCTGAAATGTTCTGCTCTTTGGGTTGATTTTCTTTAAAACATGTTAGAGAGGCCACCTTTTAGCTTAAGTGCATTTATGAAATCATTCTTGTAGCTGTGGAAAGACTCTAAGGTACCTCTACTTCATGGTGTCTAAGGAAACATGAAGGCCTGAAACATTGTCGATGACTGTGCCTTTTAGTGTTGGTGGTCATGAAGCAAGTATATATTCTGCAGAAGGGGCTCCTCGAAGCTGCCTAATTAACCTGCCTTTATTTAAGGGTGGCATAGTAGGACCTGCTGTGGGACATTATGTGCTGTTCTTAAGCTTTGGGCAAGGCTGAGTACAATTTTTGTTCACAAGTATTTTGGTCATTTAAAGCGCTCGCAGTCCAATCGAAATAGAGTGCCTCTATTATGTCTGGTATAAACATTTTTTTTTTATAACTACTATTAAAAACCACAATACATTTAAATTACTGTATAATTTAAAAAATATAGTTTCAAAGCATTGTCACGAAAGCACTTTAATAATTGATGCATGCAATGTAAAATCTACACCTTGAGGTTCAGTGGGACCAACCAGCACACAGCAGATTAAGCAGGAAAGTCTTGCAGGTAACTCATGCTTTAGAATAAAAATAAAAGAAAATTAAATATCAGTGGAGAGAGTCAGGGATTTCAGGATATTTTTTTCAGATAACTCTAAGTATATTTTAATGTATTAAACTGCTTTTTACCTCATTGGTGGTATTTACAATGGCTGCATTAATGTTCATTCTTAAGGTGCCACAGTGATTGGTCATTGGCTGGTTAATTCATTCACCGTCATGTATAATGGAGGCTTGCGTGTTCCCTGCTACAAGCAGCCTGGTGCTTCTGCACCATATGTGTCAGGTAGCGTGAAGAATCATAAATATCAGCTGTTTACCTCAATGCCATGTTGATTCTTTTGTAAGCATATGCAAGGAATCACGACCAACACAGATTGTGAAAATGTACATGGGCAGGCAGCCATCCGCTGAGAAGTATCGTGGTCTGATTTCAGCAGGTTGGATGCTGTTCTGTGTTTAAGCTGTGTGAAACTACCGATTTTTAAAGCTCTGGTTTTTTCAGCTCTTGTACTGTGAAGAACTGCCCAGCGGATTTCCCAGAGGAATCAGCCCACAGACTTGCTCTGGCTGATAATTGGGGTAGTTTTGTTATCTCACTGGAGACACAAAGACATGCGCAGTGTTCTTAAAAAAAGTTCATTCTTTGTGTTCCTGCAATGGACTGGTTTCCAATCTACAGAACACAGGACCTATGTTTTGAAACTCAGGCTCTAGATCACTGTTGCCCCAGTTTAAAACGTGGATGAAGGAAGTTGCAATCTGAGAGCCTAAGCAATTTTTGCAGACAGTAAACTTTGTGATAGAATCTGTCTCTTAACGGTTGTTCAAGGGCAATAAACAAATAGGCTTTTTTCTGCAATCTTATTGGCCAGAAGCGTCAAATGTGACAACAATGATATGTAAATAAATATGAATTATTATTTATTACTAAACACAAAAGCATTATGAGGAGATTCCTACATGCCCCATCATATAGGCTTAGCGGAGCTGTCCATGATGCTAAGAGGGAGGGGGTTGGTGGAGGCGGGGTACTTGGCCTTTTCCACATGAAATACAAAGCCCTTTTCAATCCTGTCCTCAAAGCTCACTGTGGCAAAGCCGCAACACCAGGCTGGATGCAACAGAGCGTACCACAGCAGCCATCCTCGCATAGAGGGTTCCCGAGCCCTTTGATAACTGTCCCCTGACGTGATCTGAATGTAATGGGGCCGGAAAGACGGCCTTCAGCTTGGCTGAGAGCAGCTAGCGGCTCTATTTCTCTCTCTCTCGTGCTGGATGAACAAGTGACACTGAGTCAGCAACACCAACCAGTATAACTGTTAAGGTTCAGAGATGCATATCTGATTCGTGCTGGATCTGTCATTCTCACGCCTTCCAGTGATATCCAGTTTATGAGTGCATGAGGTGTTTCTTTACTTCTTTATTCAGTTCCTAGGGGTGTTTGACTGCATGAGGTGTCCTATGAATATTTAATAGCTGCAGTAAATCATTAAATTTTTAAAGAGGCATTCAGCCGCATCAAGTGGGGGAATCCTGCTTGGTTTAGTGTTTGGAAATCCTTTCTCGCTCCTTGCTTCCTTCACCTTTGCCTGCAGTGAGCTCTGGGAACCTGGCAGGCTTGCACCCGCGGCACAGAGTGAGTCATGGCCTTTCCTTGGCACAGGTGCCATTAAAGCTGACCGTATTGAAAGGAGAACGCTCCCCCCCAATCCCCACGTCACAGTTCACCACCCCAAGTGAAGTGGCAGCTCTCAAGGTAGAGGAGAGCCATTCAAATAGGTGTGTGTCAGTAGAGTCCACATTTTATATACACTTTAAATAAACACTTCATAGTGTCCTGTTTGGAACATTGCTGGATGGAATAGATGCTGATGTACCGGAGGAACTAGTTGAATTCGGGTCATGCAGTCTTCACTTTTGTGCCGGTGGAAATTTCGGAAGTAGATGTTTATTCCTCCCACCAAGTCCCCCCACTGCCATTTGCCTGGTGCACACCCTAGTAGCTACAGAAACTCTTCTGCACCACATCTTCTGTGCAGCTTGGGGGGGGGGATTCCCAGCCGGAGCTGTCTGAGAGACAGAGTGAGAGGGAGAGCAAAGAGGAGAGGGAGAGAGTAGCTCCAGCAGCCGACGCCGGAGCTCTGCCCACTCTACTGCAATTGTGGGCACAGCGGGCAACAGAAGGGACCCCAAACAGGCTCATGGAGCCACGTCGAGGCCCGGCTGGGACCCTTTGCACTCTGTGAGGCTTCTGGTCAGGTGGGAGTAGATGGATGTGAAGCACGGCCAGCTGCCCACGGGTGGCTTCGAGCATCTGCAGCTGAAGGGTCGCTTGGAGCCACCCGGCCCGGCAGTCACTCGCATGGGCAACACCATCTACAGCACCGTGCAGCAGCAGGACTACTCCGCCAGCGTGTGGCTCAGCAGGAGGGACAAGCTCGAGCACGTAAGACAGTAACCCTCCAAGAACCTGTTTCTTTATGGCCATCCCTACTTTTTGACATGTAACTAAATGAATAATGCATGCTTGGGGTCTTGACTCTGGTATGTAGTCTATATGGGTTATTCCTTAATTGGTATGCGCTGGTCATCGCAAGTGAAAACGGGAGGATTGTGCATGATGAAGGTACGCTGGCGTGAAGGGAAATTGATTAGTTTTCTTTCTTTTCACTGCTTATCGGCTGCACAGCAGCAGTAATGCCCATTAGCTGAGGCTTCTCTTTGTAGACATAATTTTACCTGCCTGACTTTCTTCCACTGCTTTTGATTCATTCAAAGTCTCTTATTTCCTTAATCCCCCTTTAAAAGTTTACTTACAGAGTTCTGCACTAACCCTGCAGACTGACTCTCTTGCCTGCCTGAAGTGTGTTCAGTCAGCTGTGTGTGGCGACTGTTTTTTCCGTGAAGCCGCTGCATATTTAACGGTCGGCCAGTAAAGGCAGCAACCTGCGCCTGGGCGAGACTGCCACAGGAATTACAAGTGGGACAGTCTGCAGATGTACCCGTCCTCAGAAGACCTGCAAAGCTCTCGCCTTGAAGCATAAATATTTTAAAAAGCACACACACATTCCAGATGGCTTCAAACCTGAGGATCTCCTGTCATGTTCTCGGAGCTGATTCAGGGCCACCTGACCAAAATTTTGAAGTCTTTAATGTCCAGAGTAAATTTTTGAAAGATTTGTTTGATTTATACAGTTGCAGCCAGCCTTGCTGTGATTTTAAGGTCAGTCGGTCTGTAAAAGTTAAGCATTTCCTATAGCGTACAACCTGTAACACGTTATGAGAGCAATGGGGTTGTGAATGGCTCACGAGCACCCTGACTGTTCAGAGGGATATTCCCTGCTCTAGACGCAAGCCGCCTGGGCCTGACCCTCATTTTTTCCATAACCCAGTGGTCTGGCAACCGTGGAAGGGGCATTTATAATTGAGCTGAGGGGGCAGCAAACAAACGCAGTTACCTGCTGCGGTCGGGCTCCCAGGGGCTTGTATGCTGAAGCTCCCCCCCAATCCACAATATCATACAGACCCGTGACCACGTGAGCGTATCACTTTATTGCATCCCACCTCATCTCTGAGCGCAGGAGGTGCCCCTGCGGGCCCGACGGGTGCTGACAATAAAACAAGTCTGGAGTTATGAAAGGGCTGTAACCATTGGGCTATGTTAAGCATGACAGAAAGCTCCACAGCATTTCCAGAGAAGCGGTAAAGCAATCGTGTTTTTTCTTTTTATCATTCATTGATGTGTGCTGTGATGCTCTCAGGACAGTCTGTCTCTGGAATAATATGGTAACTCTCAAGTAGGTTACGACATTGGAGGGGAAACATGAAATATTGCTTTCATTATCTTGATCTCTTTTTATATCTTGTGTGGGTCGTGTTAAATTTGATTTGCCAAATTAACACGTGAAGTATTAAAGGTTTCTCATGGGTTTATGGGGCTTTCAAGTACAGATGTGTGGTGCTCTGATTAAAATGTTTTCCACGCTTTTATTTGGGACGGATTCGAGAATGGGTGCTTAAGATCTCTGTCAGCACCTGCATGGTTATCACTTGCCAGTAATTATGCAACATAGGTGTGATAGTTTTTCTATGTGTCCGAGTCGCCTGCTCAGCCAGGTCAGATGGTACGTCACATGGAAATGATTACGTTTTACACCCAGCACATCTATTGCTTGTTATCAGTTTGACTCTTAGGGTCTAATCTATTTTGTCCCCCTACTGGGTTAACCTGCATTTTCCCTGTTAAGTCAGTTGATTTGAATTCACTAGAAAGAGCCTCTCAGAGCAAAGTCGTTATTGCAGATGTGCTATCGCTGTATTGGAGCAATGCGGGTTCTACTCCTCTGTACGCCTCCGAGTTCCCACACTCATATGGGAGCAACCCCGTCAACCATTTTGCCTGAGTTGAACTTTAATTGCTCAGAAGATAACAGCAACTCCAGATGAATTGTTAAGATGCCACTCTATCGATTCTAGGGGAGCCCATTGATGCTTATCACCAGTATTGGATGGTTTCCTTCCTCAACAGCTACATCTGTGTTACAAAATGTCTTACGAAATACTCTGAAATGTCATTTAACTATTAGAAAACTCATTTTCAGTTTCTTTTTATTCTGATTGCTATATCATTTCAATTCAAACCTGTGTCCTGTGTCAGTTCAGCTGCGCCATCCGTGGCCACATTCTCTGCATTGTGTTTGTTTTATATTACTAAACATTCTTAGCACATTATGGCCTTGGACGATGGGCAAGATGTGGGCTGCAGTTTGAGCACATTCTCATTATATAGTATACACACACCACAACAGAAGCCTTACAGGAGTCAACATGCATCTGAGCCAAACATGGTTTTAACTGAACTTCGGTATAAGTCACTCCAGCATGTAGGACACCTGTTGGGCTCTTGAAAGTCTGCCGCCTTGCTTACAGAAGAATGGCTCCAGATGTATAAACCTCCTCCCCTGTCCCTGTACCTGCAGTGTTCCTCCTTGGCCTCTTGGACATGAAAATGCTTTGTATGTCACCTCGGTCTCAGGCTCCCACACACTCAGTTTCTCAGCTACATCAGGGCTCTTGGCATCCTCTGTTATACATTGGCTGCCATGCACGTTTTGACCATTAATTTCCTTGAACGATTAGCATCTGGTAAAGGGGGTGGGCACCCTGCAGCCATTTTCACAGCATTTTCAATGAGCTGCTTTCCCCAAATACTGACAAATGTATCACCACAAGCCTTTTTTATTCTTCAAGCTTGATCCTAAAATCCAATTCGCTTTAATCCTTATAGTTGATGGGCCAACATGTTATCGAGAAGTATCTTCCAGCCAGTGTCTTGATCGGTGTGCAAGTGAGATTCCCTGCTGTTACCAGATACTTAACACATTTCAAACAAAATCATTAGCAGTATTTTGGATCACACCATTCATAAGAAGAAAATGAAATGTGCTGTTCATCACTGTCAATTTTTTTTTTCTTTTAAAAACATTCATCTAGTTAAATAGTATATCCCGTAATTTGAATTCAAACCATTATTTTTCCTGTATCTAACACCCCTTTCTTACAGGAGCAAGTATGACAATTGCAATGAGTTTCTTAGCTGATGCTTTATGGCAAAGGGATTTGTGATTTATTTGAATCATTTTATTGCCGCTATTTTTGTTGGACCATTTTGAGTTAACTACCTTGTTCAGGGGCACCACCGGAGGGCTCTTTCTGGGATGTGAACCAGCAACCCTCAGTTTTGGAGGGCATGTGCATAGCAACTAGTGACCTTAATAGCTGGACGTGTTAACCTCAAGGTTGCCATTTCTTGTATTAAGTGGGGACCCTCAGTAAGTATGCACAACTCTAATTGAGCCATAAACGCAATCCTGCTTTATGAGTTGGTGAATTTTGAAGTTCCTTAGGACTGTCTAGGTGGTCAAACACTCGTCTGGGCAACTAAATATAAAACTTTTTACTTGGCTATATAATGCTCACGTGATTAAGCTAATTAAAGAGTAAGAGACTGAGTCTAGTGGCATCCTGCAAGTTAGAGCATGAATGGTAATCTGTACTTGAAGGAATGACATGGTTGGGTCATTAGTTCCGGCCCCTCTATTTAAAAAGCCATGAATTGTAGGGAAAAAAGCTGAGTATCACCATGAAGTGAAGCTGCTTCTTCGCTTGTTCTTATTTGGTATCACCGAATGTCTGTGGGAGAGCAGCTAAGTGCTAGAAAGCATGACCATAATGGTCAAGGAGACCGCTGTGCTAATGCCATCGATTGTTATAATGTGACACTGATGGCTGTCAGTTACTCAGTATCAGTATGCAGATGAGTGTGCATCTGTGACCGAATTTACAGGAAGTTACGTAAAATTCATAATCACATACTGATGACGGCAGTGGCAGGTTTGTATTATCTGTGTAAATCTGATCTTTTATTTGAATAAATGCTATAACAATAGTTAAATATGGAGACTTTGGACAGTTCATACATCATACATGCAAAAATGTTTAACCCCATTTATTTTACAGAATATTTTTTTGTGTTGGGCAAATGGTGAACATGTTTCAAAATTTATTTATTGCATTTAACCTTATCAGCTACTCTTGCTTTCATCTAGCATTTAATCTTTATTGCTCTTGCACTGATGCTGTTAATTGCTGCTATTGCTTCTCCTGTGGTCCTTGCATGGTCAAAAAACTCTGAGGCCTCTGTTGTCATGCAGGCTCATACCGGATGGGAGCTTCAGGATGTTGTTTGCCGTTGGTAATCATTCTGTGTGTGTGTGTGTGTGTGTGTGTGTGTGCGTGTGCGTGTGCGCACACAATAATTAATATTTAATTACATTTACATAATATGTTTATCGCAGATGTGCCCTTAGAAACTGTCAGATTCAAAGCTAATGCTCAATACAACATGATCGCTGCTGATGTTAATGTAATTATTTTTGATTCTGTTGCCCTATGAAGAAGCTTTCAAAAGAATCGTCCAAAATTACTATTTTGGGAAAATTAAACAGAAGTACTGAACGGTGCCGAGTATAAAACCATTGATTCAGTATTCAGGTTAGCATTTATTTATGCATGTAGGAATATGATATAAACAAAAATTACAATATCAAACTAAATAAGCAATTGTAAAATCACCAATAAATATTACGGAACCACTTGTACCTTTGGGAGGCAGCTGTCATAGTGTTCTAATGTTAATCTTAACACCATTTTTTACCAACATCGACTGTGATTATGTGTGTTTTCCTGTCTGGAGTCTGCTGTGAAGATGTTTTATTATATATGCAGTTCGTTTGTGCTGATAAGGATATCATAAAAAAACTAGTGTCAGGAGAGAAAATAAGAAAACAGAAAGCTAAAAAATGTGCCTTTTACCCAGGCGGAGTCCACTGATACTTCAAGATTGGTTGCTCTTACAATAGAGGAAGTGTGGAGGTGATATTAAACTGAAACTACTGAAGAAAATTGCCTTCTTTCAATAAGTGAGAATGGATTTAGTTCTACAAGAGTGTAATTTTGGGTATGAATAGTAGAAGGAATAGCTCAGAAAAGAAGAAAATGTATTAAAAGATAACATCACCATAAATAAGGTAAATTATTGCTGGACTGTGATTTAGGGTCATCTGCAGTGCTTACAGTGGTCTGCTACTCGTGAGTATGTGATATATCACTGTTGTCCAGTTGGTTGTTTCTATCCCATATGGCTTGTTTCTCCTGATTTTTATGTTGTTGAGAAAAGCAGCACACTGTATTAACTATCTCAAATAAACACCTGCCCTTTAGATGCATAGAAAACAGTTAGCTGCATGTTTTACTGTAATTATAAATTTATTGTAAATTGCACTTTTAATTTTTCAGTACGTCAAATTGTATAGCAGTGCAGATGTAGTCTGGACCTGGCTTATTTATATAATGGAGCAGAAGATAAACCCAGTAAACCCTTGTCTTCCTTCTAATGGAACAATCCACTGGACCTTGGCACCACAGTCTGCCTTAATGACACAGACAGGGAAGTTTGGAACTGTGTGTCTGAGCTGGCCAAATTCTGGAGGACAAGACCTCATTATTTTTGTAATAATGACTTCCTTGGGGGGGGGGGGGCATTTCACCCAACTGGTGTCTGAGTGGCTATTTCTTTTTCTCTTCTAGTAGGAAGTTCTACCTATTGTTACTCAGTGGAGTGGGCATTTTTCTAGTTTCTAGTACTTTTAAGTCAAATGGGTTGTAAAGTGACATTCAGAGCTCAGAGATAAATAGGTTGTTATTCATGGTTTAAATGGTCTTTGTCTGTTGACTTATCATGTAATGGTCATGTTGAGGTGGAGCTCATACATGCAGAATGTGCAAAATCCAGAACCTGTATGTCTCAAGCCAAAATTATGTGCACAGTTTTAATTTGCCATATATTGATCCTAGAACATCTAGGAAAGCAATTCCATAACTCTACTACAACTCTATCACAAAGTAGTAATTGCAAAGAATATAATTTATTTAATTTATGGAATGTTGCCCATATTTAGTACTGAAAAATGGAAAATTTGTGTTTGAGAGTGAATACATGTATGTGAAAGGAGAATGTATGTATGTGAGTGAAAATACATTTATGTGAAAGGAGAATGTATGTACAGTATATGAGAGGGGCCGGAATGAAGTATGGCTTTTATGTCCTTTAATACCTGGGCATTTTGTCTCGCATTTAATTTTCCTTGAGTTTTCCCAAAATTAGTAGAAAACACAGCCTTCTTGAATGGTTATAACTATTTCATAAGGAAGACAAGGGTTTCATACAGAGTTTAATATGCATTGTATATTCATTCTGAATTTCATATTGATTCAATTGCATAATAAGTACACAACCTGCCCCATACTCACACAATGTAATAATTGACATTTCAAAGAACGATTTAATATCCAATATTTTATTAATGACTAAACACTACCAGATTAGAAAAGGCAAGCATGTTTAAGCTTAAGGTATCCTTAGGCTGTCCTCATTGATCAATATATAAAAACAACAAACCTATGTGAATTCACTGAATAGTTTAACAAATAGTTCAACACAGAGTGTCGATGAAATAATGCACTGGGTAGTCTATTAAAATCTGACAAATTGCCCCGAACACACACTCATGCTAACTCAAGCTACCATGCTATAATGACTTACATGAATTGGATAAGTTATTTACATATTAAAGCTAAGCAATTTCCTCTGTTATAAATATGAACCAGTTTTACAATCACATACTATTATTATTGCTGTTATTGTTATTAATATTGACGATAGTACTTATTCAGTTTTCTGTGGTTTACTTGATTTTTAATATGTTAAAATGTATATTATTTGTTTTAATATCCTGTTTCGTATAGTACTCAAGGTTTGCCTTTTTGTGATTGGCTACAGATACACATCTTACATACTGCCAGTAAAATGTTTTTGCACTGTAACTATTATGCATAAACTTCTACAAAAGTTAGAAGTATAGGTTAAAAGTAAATAAAGTATAAAAAATATTCATATTATACTCAAAGTACAAACTTAAATAGCATGTATCGAGTACCGTAATCATCTAGTTAGGCCTTAATCTATGGCATTTTCAGGGAAAAACTAAAGTGACAGCCAACACCAAGAAGGAGGACAGTGGGGGGGGGGGGTTCAAAGGATAACAAGTAATTTGCATACGTCATCAAATCAGATGGGGCAGTATACTGATAAAGTATTGTATTGTGATTATGAACATTCATATCTTCACCAATTTGAATATTGTGAGTATCGTGGTACAGCTTGAACATTTGTGTTTTTGCATAATTAATGATCATAATGTCACCCATAGCGTTAGCTTTGCCTTCCGGCTCAGCTCTCGCTTCACCGCGACAGAACGGTACAGCATCCACATTACTGCTGATGCTGCACCAATACTCATGTTGATCTCCAGCTTCCTCGTGAAGAAGACCCTGAGATATTTAAACTCCTCCACTTGCAGTGACTCATCCCCCTGCAGGACAAGGCAGTCCACCCTATTCTGGTCGAGAATCATGGCATCAGACTTGGAGGTGCTGATCCTCATCCCGGCCGCTTCACACTCAGCCACATGCTCCAGTGCATGCTGCAGATCACAGCCTGATGACGCCAACAGGACGATATCATCTGCAAAAAGCAAAGATGGGATCCTTAGGTCCCTGTATCAGTCCCCTCTGCTCCTTGGCTACGCCTAGAAATTCAGTCCATAAAAATTATGAACATACCGGTAATTGACTTGGTGGAGTGCAACACTCACCGGGAATGAGTCTGACTTACTGTTCACAATGCGAGAATGAGTCTGACTTACTGCTCACAATGCGAGAATGAGTCTGACTTACTGCTCACAATGCGAGAATGAGTCTGACTTACTGCTCACAATGCGAGAATGAGTC
>JAODLC010000065.1:3307223-3390212 GCA_026781145.1 Hippopotamyrus pictus | reverse complement strand
TGACTTACTGCTCACAATGCGAGAATGAGTCTGACTTACTGCTCACAATGCGAGAATGAGTCTGACTTACTGCTCACCATGCGAACCAGGCTTTGGTTTATACGGGAACATGATGGTCCACAACAACAGACCCTGTACCCCATACTCCTGAAGCACCCCCACAGGACCCCCCAAGGGACACGGTCGTATGTCTTTTCCAAGTCCACAAACACATGTAGATTTCTATGACCCCTCCAATATCCTTGTCAGGGTGAAGAGCTGGTCCAATGTTCTGCGACCAGGATGGAATCCGCATTGTTCCTCCTTTATCCAAGGTTCGACCAATGGATGGACCCTCCTCTCCAGTACTCAAGCACAGACCTTCCCCGGGGAGCTGTCACTGGATAAGCAATCCTGTAAAAATTGATGGATTCTTGCTGTGAAGTTTCTGCTAAACCCCATATTTCAGTGTATTGAAGCTGTTAATTGATCTCTTGATATATCTCCTCATGTCAGTCTTACAAAGGTCCCTTGACTGGCTTTTGGGTCCCTTTGCCAAGGAAACAACAGTCAATACTGCTGCATTTAAGAGGCCAACTTCATGCATTCCCAAAGGAAGGACGTTTAACCATACAATACCAGCTGACAGATTGTCCATTACTAAGCTATTACCAGGGGTGGGGGGACTGCCTTTGCATCTGTTAACAGTCTTACATCAATAAAGCTCAACTCTGTGCATCTCCAGAAACTGCTGACAAAAGTACAATTTAGTATTGGAACACTCCATGATTGTCCATGAGTGGGTTAGCTGAATGTGGAAACCTGGTATAACAGTCCTGGTTGTAATATGAATTGACGTCTTCACTGAATTTTCAGTTCCCTGAACAATTTATTAGTTAGCAGTACTTTTGGCACTTTTGAAGCCATAACAAGTGTTAACTGATGTGTGTCGACTTGCCAACACACTGTTAAGTCAGAGAGAATGGCTGTTCATTGGAAGTAGGTGGAATTCCTGAGTTTATTGGTTTAATAGGATACTCACCATTATTTTAAACTGTACTTGTTTCCATCATGCTGTTCCACTGAATGTTTGCAGAGTAATTTGTTGGTGAATCCATCCATCCATTTTCTATAATAAAATATAATGGTAAATATCTCTTGGTGACCACAAAATGACTCAGACCTAAGATATTGTAGCCCCTTGTTCTGTTTTGCTGGGAGACTGAGCCATGATTTAATGGTTTACTTTTCTCCAGTAGTATGCTTTAAAGATCTCAGTAGATCAAGGAGACCATACATGGGGATGTATCAGGTCTGGGTTTTCTGTTAGTTACCACTCTTTAGACATTTTTACTGTTGTTCCATAACTGGAATACAGCTTTTCAGGATCCCATGTTGTCTGCAGTTGCTTTCGGGAGGATCTTCAAAGAAACCACAGAATGTCTAGTAGGGGGGTGGGGGGCTTTTCTCCATATATTACCACACCAAAGGAAAAAGCATATTGCTCAGTAAATGTCACTGGTTCAGAAGTCATTTGAACAGCTTGACTCAAAGCTGCTCAAAAGTGCAACACTTATTTCTCAGAATTAGACGAAGAATGTTTTTTTAGTTGTAGTAGATGGAGTGCACATGTTGTATTGTGGTATCTATTGGCCAAATTCAAAATTTTATTCATTGGTAAAGACAAATGTCCAAGCTAATAATGTGGGGAAAAGTCTCATATTAGATCATGCATCTGCTTGGCTCTGTCCAGGTGATATTTCACCACCTCAAACTGAAACTCTGATCTTTTACAAAGGGCCATATTCGTAAATCCTCTTCCAGACATGTAGCTGAACTTTTTATGCATGCATTGCTGGAATTTGGGCCACACAACATGCAAGCACTGGGAGAAGCAACTTGATATGTTGGAAACAGAGACATGTATCACAAGCTCAAGGACTTACTACCATCCCTGTCTGTCCATAGTTAACAGCCCAGTACAGATGACAAGGTGGAGATCACATGACCCGGCACTGTCCACCATTCCTCTCTGTATTTTTAGAAAGAATGACAAAGGCCCAGGGTATCCTGTACATTCTGAATGCATTGTCCTAAAGACATTGCTTGAACGCTGTGACGGTGTTCTGCCTGACCACTGTGACGAGTTAGATGGGTCATTCTCGATTGGACTTCAGCCACTCTGAGTTGCTGCACATACTGATACTGTCCTTGTAACATAAGCAGCCACACTGGCTCATTTTTTACTCAAATGCAGTCCTGTGTCTCAGGAATGGACTCAGCAGCAAAGAGGAAGAAGGTAACCAGGTTCAGTTTGTACTTCGTCAGTGGGGACGTGCTATAATTTGCTAACCTATCTTGTGCTCCTCTGCTTCTTCGGTAACTGACGGCTAACTATAATAATTTGGATTTTGAGTTTGTTTTAGGATTAAAGCTTCATCCTAGGATTCCTTGAGGATACGGGTTTACACAGATTAGGCTTTTAACAGGGAAGGAGGTTGTCTTAAACTCATGCTGAAGGCATGTTTTCTCCTTCTTCTTTGTTTATATCAACATCCAGTTACTGTTCAACTTGTAATTGGAAGTGCTGAAATATCAATGTTGTGGCATGTATCACTTTCCAAATCCACCAGGACTCCCGATACAGTGTTTGTGTGTGCATGTTTTTGTACATGTGCAGGACACCTTTGTGATTGGGAGATGATCTAAGAATTCATCTGTATATTTTTAAGCATCTCCTAAGAAATTATATTTTTGTCATCATTAGGTTGTCACAGGCTATTTGATGGGAGTAATGAGGGTTTAAACTTGGATTACGATATACTGTTCATCTCTGACTGGTTTAACCCAGTGGGAACCAGTGAAGTCACCGGTGGAAGTTTATGATTGGCAGTGTAGGATAACCCTACCCATCCCAGCTGGAGTGTAGAGCCAAACTGTGTTACCCTGCTGGTCTTTGACTTCGCAGTAATCCCATGGTTGATTTAGCTGCTCATTCTGAGAACAGAGAATACAGGTGTGGAAGGATTTAGGAGCATCCTGTTCAATATAAAAAGTCATTTCACTTGACAAAGCAGCAAACTTCATTCTGCTTTATGAGGGAAGCTGGCACAGCAAAATGTCCGAAGTTATGCTTGATGCTCGAAATTTATGACACCCCCAAGACTTAGGCCTCAAAATAAAAAAAAAATTATTAAAAAACAAACCCCAAAGCAAGTTTCCTTACATTAACAGCCAATAGTGTGTAATATGACGTATGACTAATGATGAATGCAAAAGGGTTACTTAATATTGATGCCTCTGTAAATGAGTTGGACTTTTGCTGTTTCTAATATATATATATATATATATATTTTTTGTTCTTGATGCGACTACAGCTGAGGATTAATTAAGACTGTAATGGGAAAGAGACTGGTTGCGTGAGGATGACGTTTTTTGGAGTGATCAAGGGCCATGTTTTTCTCCTTGCTGTTATTCATAGCATATTGTGTATCTAAAAGGGTCCTGACTCCTGCTTCTGGTGTGGCTGGGTTTCATAAAACCTTTATTTAAGAAACCCTGTATTCAGTAGCTACTGACCTTTTTCGTTTGTTCTGGCTTGCAACCCACACTTAAAACGGAAAGCCAAATGCATCCAAAAAAGAAACAAGAAGTAATTACAATTGCAATTAGATCATTAATTAGAAGAGAGCTTTTAGCCACCCACGCCAATGTTTACTTCTGTGGCAAGGACTGTATTTTGGCGAAAGCACAGAACTCAGTGTACTATTTTGCAGAAAGCACAGAACTCAGTGACGTCAGCAGCATAAATGTGAATTTGAGTGGCGTGGAGTGTAAGAGAGCTGCTCATGCTCTGCATGTGGACACCACCTGCCCTCACCCAGGGAAACCGGGTCCGTTGCAAACTGGAAACATGGAAACGTGGAGATCGTAGCTGTGCAGTTCAGTTACGGTAGACTGGTGAATCCAAACGGCTTATGTGTTTATATGTATGAATACTGGGCACACAGCCCCTATTTCCAGGGCTTCCCAGCAATGGTTGTCCGTTGGTTCTAACTCAATTTACCTTGTTACTGTGGAATCGGCTGCTGTTCAATTGTGCCACATGCATACATGTGTTCTAGGCTGCTGTTAAAGAGTGTAAGACATGCCAAGCCCCCCCCCCCCCCCCCCCCGACTCTGAATCCCAGAAGAGAAGTTGTCACCCATCCAGGGATGGCTGCTAGTGCTCTCATTATACTCACTGCTTCTCTCCCACTCTGTGTGCAGCTGCTAGTCGCTCCAAAATGATTTTTTGTCTGGATTTTTTGACTCTGCGAGCAAAAATGTGCTGAAGAGGTCAGATATGTCACTTATACCACAGGTTAAATAGCTGCTCTGAATACTCCCCCCCCCCCCAAAAAAAAAAACAAAAAAAAAGAAAAGAAAACAAAACAAATGCAAGATTAATGGTGGTTCCTGGTGGTCAGCACCAATCCCTGGTAGTTTCAGATGAACTAACTAATGTTTTGATTTCAAAAGATATGCCAGTTTTACCTTTGATGCCCAACAGAATAACCACTTCCTAGCATTTCCGAACTTTTTAATCATGGTTATTTTTTTGTTTTTGTAAAATGGACTTGAACATTTCCATTGTTGGATGTGGTTTGGACTAAAGCGTTTAAATTCAGTTCAATTCAATTTAAATGCTACAGCACTTTGGCTGTATTTCCTGCTGCATCAGGAAATTAAAGAATCCTATATTTCTGATGGTACCATAGGTACGTATTAGATATAAGGCCAAGAACCAAAAAAATAGAAATAAACCAAAATCGTGTTTATTCTCAGTTTTTTCATAAATATGTGGCAGATGAAAAATGGCAGCAGGTTGCATGATAGGTGGTGAAACACACTTACAGCTGTACAGTTCTGTTAAGGGTTATGCTATGTGAGGAATGGTACTTAACTGCCTCTGTGAGATGTAAAACATTATTCATTAATTTTGGAGAGAGAGATGCTGAGTAATAACCACTTGTTTTCTTTGCAGATTTTATCTGTAATAATCTGTTTTTCGGAGCTTGGCCTTCACATGCTTGCCTTGGGCCAGCTTGATATGTGTGAATACGTTGACATGCTGCGGCCCCTAGAAGTCTGTCTGTGTTTCAGCCAGGAGATGGCACTCCAGGAGTGCCCTCTGGTGGAAGTCAACAGTTGAGACCGCTAAATACAGCTACTTCAGACCCCTTCATATTCTACTGCGCCTTGTATTTAATATCTAAATATTTGAATGAGACTAGAGACCCAGCAGCACTAATGCAGTCGAAGTATTTTTCCAGTATTATTGAAAATAAGTTTAAATGTTTGACATGTGATAATTTAACTGATAGCATCTAGAGTTCTTCAATTAATTTCTGGTGTCTGCTTCCTCTTCTATGGACTCCAGATCAAAACAGATGGTGCTTGTCAGCATTAATAGAGGGGTGCTTCACAGCAGAGTAAGATGTTTCCTCATGGAAGCAACATGTCAGATCTGAAATTCAATCCTGCTCCTGCCCTTTGTTTCCCCTGGGTTCTCTGGTTTCCTCCTCCAATCCAAACCCATGCAGTTAAGTGAACTGGCATCTTTAAATTGGCCTTAGTGTATGAACGTCTGTCCAGGGTGTATTCCTGCCTTATGCCCGTTGCTGCCTGGGATCGGCTGCAGCATCTGCCCGTAACCCTGTACTACCTAAGTGGATGGAGGCTGGGTGGATGGGCTTCATTTTACTATTATGCTAAATGAAGAAGAAAAATCTTTAGTCTATAGTGTCTGGGGGGCTTGGTGCGTGTTACCCCTGACGACTGTTTTTTATTGGGAGTACGCTTTTCTCTTTAAATGTACAGTGTAAATGTAAATTGGTTCAGTTCATATCAGGGTAAGAAAACAAGGATAGTGGGTTGGAGGGTTTGCCATATTTTTTGTTGGCTGTTTTTAGGGTGTTTAAGTGTATCTTAAATCATTTTAATGAATCAGCGATTAAGCAGCATTATTGACGCAATACATATTTTTCCCGTGTGTTTAGGTGTATCAGATGATGCAAGCACAGAGATTAGGATTTGATTAAATACCATCTATTGTTTTTTTAATGTTGGATTTCGCATAATTCCCCTAAACTCAAGCCAGAGGAGTTAACTAACTACCGAAGGCCGTGCCGCCGGTGTCTAATTTTAAACAGCTATTTCTGTGAGCTGAGCTTTTGGAAGACTTCGCTGAAAGCAGGTACTGTCGCTGGCTCCGCGCGGAGCTGCTGTTGCAGGGTGGGCTGCCGAGCTGTGGGGAGGAGGCAGGACTTTGAGTACAGGGCTTTCTGTGAGAGGGGAGGGGCGTAGTGTGCTGGGACAGGGAGGGTGGATCTCTCTCTCTCCCTCTCTCTCTCGTTCCCTGCCTCCCTCCCTCTCTCATCCAGCGGGGTGCAGAGTGTGAGCACGCAGGGGGAGATTGATGCCACTATGCTCAGCTTCCTGTCGACACGGTTCACGTCGCGCTCCTCACGCTGATGCCACCGGCCCATAAAAGCCAGCGCCGGCAGGGCGAGCGCGGCACAGCGTGTGGAGTGCACGCATCACCGTGAGCGTGCACAGCCTGGGGTCTCTCAGGCTCTCTGATCTCTGCTCAGGGCTGCCTGAAGAAGGGGGCGGGTGGGGTGACACCCGGCGGTGGGATCCAGCTGTCATCGTACGGATCGCAGCATGAAGGTGAGCCTCTGCTCCTCTCTGTCCTACTAACTCCTCTTCATCCCCTCAGAGAGAAACCTGTGACTCGTCAGCCAGTAAGTCAACTGACCGCTGTGCCTAATTGCTGTGCTGTTTAATTTTTTTTACTGCTTTTTTGTGCTTTTTGTCTTTTTTGGAATTCTTTAGTTCATATGTATATTGTTGGTCAAAACTTTTCCCTGGCTCTTCATTATGGGTATGAAACTTTTACTTAGTCAGAAGGTGCATTCAGGGTAATTTTAACAATGTGGTGGCTGGCTGGTGTCTTGCTTGGACTGTGGTATAAAAGGTGGATATTTTGGGCTTCGCAAAAAAAACATGATTTATACTGTCTTTTCCCATCGAAACAGTGCAGAGTGGGCAATAACTTGTGGGTGTCTTATGGTTAAAAGAGGCACTAGGATTTGTTGGAGCTTGTTCCATTAATTCTCTGGTAAAACACACAGATGAAGGGTTTGTAAGTCCAGGCTGAGTTTCTCACTTAGCAGGGTGTGGAGGTGAGAGGTTCAGCAAATGGCCTCCGTGCCCACTGCTCCTTAGAGCCTCAGCGTGGTGCCCGGAGAGATCAGCTGGGCTGACTTTGACCCACCCTGCTGGTATCATGCTGTTTGCTGCGGGGGGGAATGGGGGTCTGCCCTGCCCGCTGGTTATGGTGGGCCTCGGGCACAGATAGCAGCAGGTGAACAAAGGCAGAGAGCAGGGGCCCAGCACGACCATGATACTGTGTGTCTGTGTTCATGTGCACTCACATGTTGGGGGGCAGGTGCAAGAGTAGTTTTGAAATGCTGATAATTTTCTTCCAGAACTCATGCTGAGAGAGGTCCCAGGGACAAACTGTGCCCTGTTCGTTGTGTTAGGAAAAAATGAACATTGGGTCGACTGCATGTGCATGGTTTTATCACCAAAGAGTTGCTTTTACTTTAGGATAGAATATGCTGGTCCTTAAGATCTTTTAGGTTGCTTTAGAATCTGTTTTATCAGCTAGTGCAGCCTCTGTTCAGAGGAGGTTTGATGGAACAACTCAATTAACCTCCTTATTCGCATGGAACATTGCCATACAGTCATCCTGCTGTAATTCAGTGTAGTTAAACCATCCTCCAGGCATGGAGAAATTTGGTAGGAAAGAAACGCTCAATTTGCACATAATGGTGGCACACAGATACAGGAAGAAACTGTCAGACAGTGGAAGAAATGCTGCTGTAAGTCTGGGTGACTGGTTGGCTTTCTTGCATGAACTGGTCTCCTGTGTGCAGCTCTGTCAAGACCAGACTTTTATTAGGCACTGAATCAAATCTTGTCCAAGAACCAACGGTTAATAGCAAAGTTTCCTTTTAAATAGCTCTTTTATATCAGTGTAATGTCAGAATAAATATGTCTGTATATTGTTTTATGGTTTAAATGTGTGGGCTTTTCACTTACTGCTGGCTGTATAAATATTTCCGGTTCTATGCCTATATAGTAATAATAATGCTTATTCCAGGCTTGTATCACCTCAAGACAAACCGTCAAACTGAATAGTATCAGGCTGAGATAATAGCAACAAAATGTTATATAAATGTTATATATATGAAAAACCTGCACCATGTTTGAGATCCATAAATGCTTTTCTTTCTTTTCTTCAGTTTTTAAAACTTCCGTAAAAACACATTTTATTAAATACAGTGAAATAAAAATTCTCTTCAAAATGAAATTTAAATGGGAGAATATCGTTTTGAGGTTTTTTGTTATAGTAACGGTAAACCTTCACTTGAAGCTGACATCTATAATGCATTATAGATACTTCTTTTATAGATATTTATTTTATGAAAGCTTTATATGTGTATGTATGTGTTCTTAGATTCCGATAAACATGGCATTCGTAGAAAGTGTTAACATATTAACTTTAGCTATAGTTTATTATGCTCCTGTACCAAGAGTTAAACACCTCAGTTTTTAAATCAAACTGATATATGGGCTTCAAGCAAGGTATCAGTTGCTCTAGTGTAATCACAAAGAGAGGTGGGGTGCTTTTTCTGGGACAGTCTCATTGAAGTCCTGAAAGTCACAAAAGTGTGAAATATTACACTTAAATTAGACTCACTGTCAATATCCCACATGAACACCGTCAGCTGGCACAGTATAATATTTACCCAAAATAAATGAGTTTGCTATATTTCTTCTTTAACTGGAGAACAGTTATGTGTAATGTGTTATAATACATATTTGTGGAAATAATTTCTGAAACCAGACTTCACTGATGTCAGTGCCCAGGCCCCCTGAAAGAAAACATCCATTCGTCCATCCATTCATCCATCCATCCACTAACTGAAAATCCAGGTCTGGACTGTGGGACTAAAAGAAAACAGTGTTTCTTTTGAATTTGTCTCCTTTCTTTTTATAATGGCTTTTTGGTGACCATTTGATTAAAAATCCAGCTTAAAGATGCATTTCTTGTTGTTGTTATTGTGAATAGAAATTATCTGGATGGTTTGCAGAATGCACTTTGCCAGATGCTTTCAATCTGAAGTGAAACCTGCTGGGATCTTGTCCAAGTGATCTTTATCGGTCACGTACATCATACATAGAAATTAGATAGCTGTACATAGTCTATTAATGTACGCAGGTAGTTATGCTGGGAAATGTAAGGAGAGATTGTAATTCAGGTCACAGTTATCATGTCTGTAAAAAATGTACAGACCCTCCCCAATGCATGACTGGAGATTTTACCGTGAAGTGTTGTAGCCTCCTGGATCCCCATGGCCCCTCCAGAATCCTGCTGACGGTGACACAAAGGAGGAAACGCAACACTTTGACCGATATAAGAAAGGAAGAAGGGGATGTTACCAAACTGGTCACATCAGCCAGATATATATAAGGTTAAAAATAAAGATAACAAGCATTTATTAGTTCATTTTGTCCACCTCCCCCAAATAGAGGCCGAGATGACTATTTCCCTTGGTATCGCCAGTGGATTCAGGGCTGGCAGGCAGATATCATGCTGATATCAGCATTTAGAAAAGCATGCTGGGTTTCCGGAGGCAACTGGGTGCTGATACCATGAGACTGTCGGTCATTGTGATTTAGTATACTCCTCTGCCATGTCTGTCCTCCTTCCCTCCATTCAGGACAGATTTGCATGGGCCGGGGGGATCTCCGGTCCCCGGGGCAGCTGTAGGGCTCTCAAGTATGTCTAATGGAGGTTTAATTGACTTATCGATTGAGAGGATCCAGGGGCAGCAATCTGTGGCTCATCCCGAGAAGCAGGGGGAGACTTCCGCTTCTCTCTCTCTCTCCTTCCATCAGCCACAAGTCAGTGAGGAGTGTGATTAACAGCTCTTGGTCTCGCCTCAGAGAGTTTTGTTTATTTTATTTGTCTGTTTGCTTGTCTTTTGGTGCCCATTAACTTGCAAATACTCAGACTGGTGAATTTTCCCTGGCGAAATGCTTGGTTGACTGGAAATGAATCAGCGTCACTGCCCTCGCTTCTGCTTCACATGTTCCACTCATCCTGATTCAAATTAGCCGCTTCCCAGAAGTCAAGGCCTGTGGCAGCCAGATTATTTATTTATGAGTCTATTTATTTGTGTGCCGTGTCGAAAGTGGATCAGGCTGATAGTATTCAGTTTGACTTATGTGGTGAAAATTAAAGAAATGGTTACACCTCATGGTGTAGGATCACTGGTTCATGAGTGGTTCTCCTGCACCGCTCAGTCCTCTCAGATACCAGCTCACAATTGCTGGAATAGCACCACTGAAACCATGACCTGATGTCCCTCAGATGGTTCTGACCTTTCTGCTGTGTTGGCAGTAACTGGAAAGCCACCATCCCCAACATCCCTCAGACCTTAACCTAACTAGACTGCCATGTCCCAATAGCGGTTATTTAGCTTGGCTTTTGTATGCAGCATGCATGGAAGATGCAGCTGCACTCCTGAATCATACCATCATTGCTGGTTGTTGTATCAGTGCACGCCAGTCACCAGTCTGACTGCCAGGCACAAACACAGCTCTGTTGGGAGACTGTTCCCAACAGAATACACAATATGAGCATGGCAAATGTTATTGAGGCTCCTGCTTGAGAAACCAGGAGCAAATTCCATTGGGGTCAACAGGACATCTTGTAGCCATCTCAGGAAATCCACGTCCTTCATCTGGCCCATTTATTTTCTTCACACAGTAGTTGAATAGGGGAAGCAGCCTCATGACTGTTCATTACATCCATCTGGGCAAATGTAATTAATTTATGTTTGTTATTCAGCATTGGTTCCTGGTTACTACAGAAAAAATAGGTGTTTGTGCATTGCTGATTAAACTCTATTTAGATTAGTGTTGGATGATGTTACATATTACAGAACTAGCCTGACTGTTGAACCATACCTAGTGCTTAGTCTGATTCTTCAACCCGAGACTATAAGGTCTCCACACATCAGATCCACAAAATCTCTACCTAATCTGTCAAAGTCAACATCTCCATGGTAGTCTGGCAGGAGTCATAAATTATTTTCCTAGGCAGGGCAAGAATCGAATTGCCACATAACATGTCCGCCTATGAATTCCATTTCTCAATGCAGAATGGTGCTTCCTGTTTGTGGAGACATTGTGTCGGGGAATGGGAAATGATGCATAATTGTGATAGGGACTGAAAGCAATCCTCTAGAACCTTGGAACATACCAGGCAGATGAGCTCATGATAGAACTTGATTAGAAACTAATGAGCAGGTTTCTATCCCCTCTCATTTTCTGTCGAAAGATTTCCACATAACCTCTTCATTGCCGGTGGTCTTCCCAAAGGTTTCCAATTAGCCAGTGTTCTGTGTAATACAGTAACAGAGCACATTGCAATATTGTTGCATTTTAGATGCTTGATTGTTCTGGTTTTGTGTGCGATGCCAGAGGTCTGCAGTTTTAACAGATTGAATATCTTGTTTAATGCACACATGGTCTTTGAGGACTGTATTGCATATCGTATGCATAAAGTGATGTGAGGTTTGAACTAGACTGACATGATCATTGTTCACCTGGACTGATTAAACCATATTTTTTTTACACGTTTTACACATATTTAGCCAATCATGCAGTCCAGTGAAATTGTTAAGTCCCTTTACCCAGACCCAGCACGACCAGGCCCCTAAGAGAGCAATACAGAAACTGTACTTGTAGATGTGTCCAGACATGTTCCAAGATGCAAGGACATTAATCACTTTTTACTCACTTTTGTCAAAAGGCCTGTGAATGATACATTATGTTAATGTAGAGCTTGGTTTATAGTATTTGCTTGGCAGCCCATTCTTAATGAGTTGCTATGCTTGTCTGCAAGTTGATTTCCCTGAATCGGTATCTTCTTACATTTGGTGCTTGAAGCCTGCACTGGACTTTAGAGATGGCATCTCACAGCTGTACTTATGTTAAGTGCTTCCCAAGGCCAAGCCATTTAAAGCAACAGAATCTAAAAAGAAAAATGATTAATTATAAGCAGTCCAGTGATAAATCGGACTGTGTTTTTTGAGATGAACCCACAAGCAGCATGGAAAACATTCACCCGCTGTTCTCACCCTGTCCTATGTGGGCTGTTGGCCAACTGGAGATCCTCAGCACTTTAGAGATCAAAAGGGGTAAGCCGGCTGGTCCCAGAACGTATGGTCCTAACATCCTGTCATCTGCTGAACCTAAGCAGAGTACTTTCTGCCCGCTGTGAAGCCGTGTCTGTCCAAATGACAGGGTGCCTCACTTGGCCCACGGGATCTGGGAGGTCAGCGTGCCTTCACAATGTCGCAAGCAGCTTGATAAACACTCACCACTTAAAACTGTGTGGTTGTCATGCCCAGACAGCTGGCTTTGAGTCTTCATAAGCCTGAGGTTTTTTAATGCCAGCACTTGCCTAATTGCTTATTAATTGCATGTTTGTGATGCTCTAATAAACCATGTTTGATGTCCTACTTGCTTAATGTAATATTGCCACCACATGTCAGTTCCACAGAATAAACACAACTGTGTTTATCACAGGGCGATAGAGCCCATCGGCTCTGTTGTTGACACCCTGCCCCACATGAAAGGAATTACGTGCAGGCGTTGGGTTCACAGCCCAACACTGCTCTGCAGGCAAAACTATGAAACAATAATTAGCATTGCTCCTCCACTCACCCCCACCCCCCAGGGGAAAAGAGCACAATGTTCAATTTTGCCTTTCACCTACTGCAGGTCTTTTATTTTTATATCGACCACACTTTTGCTACCAGTGTGCTCAGCCTCCCCATTGTGTAAGCTGTGAACCTGCAAGAAAATGGGAAAATGCTTCTTTTTATTATTCAGCAGAGCGCAGCCTATTACTGTACTACCTAACAGCACGAATGTGAGCCAAGCAGGTGGGGTCTCTCTGTTTATTCAGAAGGGCCCATCTTTAGTCATTAAGGCAGCATGGCGCTGAAGAATGGATACGAAAGCTCTGTAGAAACTCTGATAGACGCCACTAAATGCAGTCACACGCTGGTAACATGTACAGAGCATATTTTAATGAAGTGCTCCATCCATCCATCTGTCTTCCAATCGCCTATCTTGGTCCGGGGTCCAGGGGAGACTGAAGCCCACCCTAGGCAGTGTAGAGCATAAGGCTGAGGTACACCCTGAACAAGATGCTTCTTCATCATTACACAATCAATCTCTGAAGTCTGTGAAATACAGGAGAACGTGGAGGACATGCTCACAAACATAGGGAGAACCCACAACATGCACATACACAATGTCACCCGCTAATCCACCATGGCGCCTTACTAAACCACAGCTGCTTCATCATATAGTGAGTAACTTGCAAAGGTTACAAAACATGAATATTCAAAAAATAATGCAGTGATGGAGACCACTTTACCACCACTGTGCTCTAGATAGTAAATGAGATCCTATTCAGCTTGTATTCTCTGGGTTCAACCTGGGTTCAGTCTGTGGTTGTACACAGATAGTTTGTCTGATCCCCTTTAGTGTGGTTCCCCCCTCATCTGCTTGGATGTGTTCCTTTTATAAAGAGAGCTAGAAGTTTCCATCTGCCAAATAAAAAGCTACTTTTGCATTCGACTAAGGGATATATCTGAGAAATATGATCTTGTGCAGTTTTGTTTGCAAAGCAGATGTGAGACTGGTTGAGACCGAGAAGATTGGAATCAACGAACCATCCGATTGTAGTTACTGTGTTTTTTCCAACTTACTTTTAATCTTTTGATGACGGGAAATAAACTTCATCTAGCTACTTTGATAGTTCTTTCTATATACGAATGGTAATATTTGGTGTGACATTGAGAAGTAGCTTATATATAGCATCTGCTGATGTTCCTCTGATCAGTGTTGTCTGTATGACACTGGGACACAATTTCTGAATAAGTTTTGGCTCATATTATTTTGTTAATTAATTTTATCCTTTTTGCTCTGTTTTAAGGATCTGAAATTTTCTTGTTCTTTTTTTCTCAATTGATTTTTTTCCATAGCCGTTGCCAGTTAATGTTCCCTTCTGAATTAATATTTCAGCTTGCCTTCTGGAGTAAATTTATTACATTGTTTTTTTTGTGACAGGTTTGTTTTTCTTTCCTACCTATACAATGGGGAATTGCTCTCCGGGAAGGTGTGTGGACCAGACAACTGCTAACAAAGACAACGTCTGCCTCTTTCTGCACTAAGCCTGTCATTTTTAAAAATAATTACACATAACAGGGAATGAGGACTACAACACGGTATGTCTTGTGTTTGCTGACTATGGCAGAAAAACCTGATCGATGGAATCTGCCGTTAATCTTGGTGTTAATGTGTAATTGTGTTACGACGATCGATGTGCACAGTGCCAGCCAGGCAAATCCAGAAAATCAATGGTTGAGTATGGCAGCAGTGACAGTTATAAAACAGAAGTCTGCTTCTGCTAGATATACACAAAGACTCAAATTCTTCTGAGATCTTTTAAGTCAAAAACTGACCTTCAGTTATGAATGCCAACATTTATTTACTAAGGAAATCAATTTTACAGTGAAAAGAAATGCTTATAGTGGTATAGCTGAATCCTTTCCACAGACAGGGATTTCAAACTGATTGACTTGGGACTAAGACTGAAGTAAAAAGACAGCTTTTAGTGTTTTGCCAATCTGTGTTTATTTAGGAGAAAAATGTTATATGGGGGACATCTCATAGCTGATGCCAGTTTTTGGAGAGGTGGCTTTGGCTGCCACAGCTGTGTGGTTGGTCACCTTCAGAATACTTGGTTGTCTGTTGAGATATTGATGAAATATTTCACACAAGCCTCTGCTTTAGGAAGCTCCAGAACCTGGCTGGAGATGTTCAGAGATGCTTTGGTCAGTCACCTTTGGTCTCACTGCCATGGGTCTTCATAGCATACCAGTCCTCATCCTCAGCTTCTCTCTTCCCTGTTTCCTTGGCTCTTTCTTTTTTCCAGCTGACCACATATGAGAGTATCACTGATTCTTCCAATGCAAGCATAAATGGGGGGTGCAGTTAGGATATCTTTAATTGGTCTATATTCACATATGGATTATCTCTAAGATGTGAAAAAGATTGATTGCTTCTGTTTATGTACATGATTGACCATCCATTAATATATAATTTTATTCTTCTTTTTAAGTTGACAAGTGTGATGCACATATTCTGTAGTTATACTGTATAAGAGATTGTTTTTGACGTAGTCCTTTTTTTTTGGGTTACATCTGTCAACATTGACTCATATCATAAGGATCTGAACCAGTGGTGAACCTTCTTAAAATATGTATTTTTGGTAAGTTCAGATATGACTGTCTGTATACGCGAATATAGAATTTTACCGTATAAATCTCCAGTTGAGGATTTGATTTTCCAGGAAGACTTGACAATCAGAGCAAAACAGCACCACACTTACCACTCAATGAATATTTTATTACGTTTATTACGCTATTCTTTTGCATTAGCCTAGGCATTGACTTTCCCGACTCTTCAGTAGAAGCTGTAACAGACCATCTTACCTTATGCCTTGACTTGGTTGGATAATTCTACTTCACATTAACAACCTCCAAGATCAATGCACAGCATTAACTATGACAGATGTTCCAGAGAAATGTGATTTCTGGAGGTGAAGTTGATTTAGCACATGCATAATTTTAAAACCTACTGCTACTATTCGTTACTCATAACATGCTTCTCTATTACTGCCTAGTATCTAAGAAAACCTAGAACAACCTAAATAAATAACTCTTGTGTTACGGTTCGCGGTGCGGGCGAGCGGGTAAACAGACGAAGATAGCCGTGAATGCGGGCAAACGGGGTTTTAATAGTCCACAAAGGCAAGCATCCACGAACACAATAGACTTCAATGCCGGATCTGGCCAACAAGGGGAGACGCGGACTAATATATACAAGACAGAGCAAACTGAACAAGGTACAGGTGAGAACAATCGGGTAGAAACACGGGGTAACGAGGTGGGCGTGGCACACATGAGGATCAGACGAGCTGGTCATGACATCTTGTCCATAAAACTATTATTTATTAAGTCCATCTTTTCAGGCAATATGGTGAGAAAATTATTTTGCAATTGCTTTCTTATTGATAACTTGGTTCCTATATTGCGGGTTACGGTTTCCTTTTTTAATATGTGCTCTGGTTAAAGTCATAATGAAATGTTTGTTACTTGTGCTTTTTAAAATTTCATTCCTCCTCCTGTGTATCTATTGGCACGAAACCTAGTTTAGGTTTAAGATCACACTGGGAGCCAAAACAAATAAAAACTAAGATCAAACCTGAGTTCTACCCTCATGACTCATCATATCTTCATTGCTTCAGCATCTATTTGTATTCTGTTTTCTCATTACAGAGATGATAATGGGTTATGACTAATTAGGAATAATAAAGCAGGCCTGTAAATGTGCTGTACACCCCCTTCCAAGCATTGTGCTCTGACAGGACAACACAATGACCAGCTTCATCTGCATGTCTGCTTGTGGTCAGAGTCTGAGAGAAATGATTTGGGTCAGGATCTTCACGTAGCAGATGCTCTTCTCATTCAGCATGTGTCAGTCTGCAGTGAAATGATGCAGATGTGCATATCGGTCATGCTGGTAACTCTGCAGCTTTTGAAGCTTGAGTAATACGTATGCTGTTAACTAGGTGATGCTTTAGTGTCAACGCTTTGTTGAGAAAAACACTTCATGGCATGCTGAGAAAATTGATTTTCCTTATTGGTGCCTGTGCAGTCATATAGGTTTTAGTTCTTTATTCTGGATCATGACAAAACCCTTTAACCAAGTGTTCTGTGACATCTGGAGGTACTGCACAGACAGACAGATGAGACCATTACTAAATCTTCTGTCGATTGTTTTGGCTGGACACACAGTGGTGATCGGAAGAACAGTGGATTGATTGTGGGTCGATTGAAGAAAAGTGTCCTTGGTCATATCAATCCGAGTTACTGGAGTACTTTGGAGAGCATGGCTATGTTGCAGACACGCAAATGTATTCACACGCATGAACCTGATAGATGCTGTCTTATTCAGAACTGGCCTGGAGTGAGGGATCAGCAGCTTGCCGTATGGATCCACGGCATTGAAAGCTGAACATCCACCCGCTGCTCAAACATGACATCCAGGGTTAATGAGCCAGATGAGCTCTTAATTCTCCTACACTAATTAAAGATGCCCTCTTGTTCTACAAACAAGCAAAATATGGCATGTGTCTTTCTGTTTTCTCTAGGCAAATGTGGGATGTTCACAGTGACAAGTCACAGAAAATCATTAAAAACCCAGATTTAAATAAACCACAGAAAACGTTAAATACAGATAATGAGCTTTTTATATATAGTGATGTCATAAGAACAGTAAGTAATTTGACTTGTTTAATTTTATGAAATTCACCTCTTAGGAGAGCTTTGTGTGCTTGTGGTTTTAGCCGAACTTTTGTAGTACAGTAATAATAAGAGTCTATCTTTTGTTTCATCATTTCAATACACACAAGGTGTTTCCAGATCAATTACTTGCTGATATATGCATGTTTTGTTCATAGATGAAGACATCACTTGGAGTAGGTACTGATCAGACTGAAACAACGGTTGGATTTAGTCTCTTAATTCTCATTCATCTATTTTTCTGCCAGCTGTCATAATGTCTGTGAGATTTATTTTACAATTCATTATAATTGCAGCCTTTCCAGTCTTCCAGGAATATAAACTTCCCTCGTAATTTGGTTTTAGTATAATGAGTCTGCCACACATTTATTCAGGTGCCCCAAGTGTATCAGTTGTGTCACCCAATGAGGGAGGTGTCACAGGATGACAAGGAGATGTTTCTGTCTGATGGTTCTTGGATTTCACATTTGAATATCTACTGGAGTGTGTCAGCTTTACTCAAAATGTAAGTTGTTAACTGAAATACACCTTTCTGAAGGCGATTTTTCTGAGCATATATGTGAAGGTAACGCTTCTCTTCATTTGTGCATCACTGAATTCATGCATTTGATGGTGAACCATCCAAGCAGCTGTAAAGGCTGGGATGCTCACAGTGGTGAATAAAAATAGTAAGAATCTGTGTATTTGACACCTTTCATGTTTTTTCCCTAGTCTCAGCAGAAATGCGTTGTGATCTTCGCACTAGTGTGCTGTTTCGCCGTCCTGGTGGCCCTGATTTTCTCTGCTGTGGACATTTGGGGGGGAGATGAGGACGGCATCACAGAGGACAACTGCAGCACTGACTGTCGGTAAGGAGCTTCTTTTTTGGTGAGACAATAACAGTAGGGCCATTGTCAAGGGAACTTCAACAACCAGCTGTAACGTTTCATGAAGGCCGTAAACAGGCTTTCCAGGCCGGGTGTAGTGCGCTTGCTGCTCGTTTCCGCTGCTAATTCGATGGCTGGAGGCTGTCAGTTGGCCGGCACATGGCCAAGTCAGCTACTAGCTGAAAAGCACAGCCTCACATTCCATGGATCTAGCACCCATCAGAAATTCGGACATCTTTCTTGTTGCACGGTTAATTCCAAACATTTTATTTTTTTCAGTTAAAATTGATTCCTCTCTGTGTGGCCGAGGTCTTTTCTCTGTGGCAGCCTTAGTTTTCTGTGGCTAAGTGGATGTGTCTGCTTCTCTAACAGACTTTCTCTCCAGCCCCTTTTGAAATGTGGCATTTTATGTTCTTTGCTACGGTGGCACTAGTTTCAGCAGTCCTTGTCACCGATTGCTGCTTTGACTGGACAAGGACTCGCTCGGTCTATACAGAATGAATTGGCCTTGTATTGGTTTAGGGGAAATGCTGAAATGGCAGTGTCTTGTGTACTGCGGAGCAACTTCCAGGCCGGTGGTATTCCAGAAATCACTTATCAATAAGACGTTTGAGAGAGAAAAAAAATACACTTCTGAATCTGTTAGCAATATAATATTGATCAGAATGGTTAAAATCAACACATATTTTCATACATGAAAGTAAATTATATACTGTTTTGGGTGTTTGTAGACCTAGCCAGTGCAGACCTGGATTTAAGCCTTTTCTATGTGGGACTCAAGTAGATAGTGTTGGACTGAGTCATTACAGTAGTTCCCCTTGTACTATTTTTACAGATTACTCTTTTTGAAAGTCATTGTGCAGAAAGACTCTGTCTCTTCCCTCTCTCACTTTCTGAGGTTGGTAGCAGTAATGCATTATCCCTGAATGTGTTTTTTGCAATTTGGATGTTATTTCATACTCCATTCTCTTCTTTTCCTTTACTTGTTGGTCATGCTTTCAGTCAACCATTAGTCAAAAAGCTTAATAGGTTTTTTACACATTTAGCCCAATTGCCTGCAGTTGGCAGAAATAGCTTGTGTCTTAAATATATGAATTTATTTAAAATTGAATCTAAGGTGCTCGTTCCCAGATCTTTTCACTAGCAGTGAAGTTGTTCAAAGGATCTTCTGTTTGCACTATTGTTGTTTGGCTCTGATTATTTTTAACAAATTAATTTATTGCCACTGTCAGTTTTGGCCAATGGCGTGGCAATCAGTGCACTGGTGCTTGTTAACTGGAGCCTCCAACACAAGACGTGGCTTAAAATAAACTTGTCCCGCTGGATCTCCTTGTTACATCAACGTTTGGGGTTGCTATTGGAACTCTGGGTGGAAGAGCAGGCTTGGGTTCTATTCTGGGTTTAGCTCTCCTGCTGTTTAGCGACACACTTCGCTGCTTTAGGACTTTCAAAAGGTAGAATAGCTATAACAAAGCCTGTGCCGCCTGAAATCCCCGGAGGTGGCTGGGGCATTCCAGCTTCTTACGCTGCAATGCAAAGACAAATGAGTCTTGGCCCCTTGAATGTAAATCTAACCCTCTGAGGGATTATGTGAGATTTTTTCCATTTAGCATTTGCATGTAGCTCAGCATCAGATGGTGTATAAATGCAGGACTTTGTTTTTCTGCCATTTTGGATCTGTGTCACCATTCATCTTTATGTGCATGGCAGACATGACTCTCTCAAGCCATCTCAAGGAAAGATCATGGCGGCTTTGTGGTTATTAAGCACTTTGAGTGTCTTGAAAAGCACTATGTAAATGTAACATTCATTCATTTGTGGGGTGGGGGGGGGCAGCAAATAATGAATCCATGTGTAATAAATCCTGCCTTCGCGTTCTCAGACCCCTTTTGATCCCCTTGACAGCAGAGCATTTATTAGAGAGTAACATGTTTAACCTTATCAAGAACCTTCTGACCATTTCTTTCCCCTCTGAGGCGGCTGTTGCTAAGCTCTCCCTCAATTTGGCCCTAAATCAGTCCCATCTATTCGGCTGTTTCTACTTGCCCTCTATCCCTGGTTTGAGCCAAAACATACCAGTCTGCAAGGGTCTGAAGTGATCGATGGCAATAAATGAGATTTAAAATCCTGTGCTTGGTAAAGCCGCAAATTTGTGGAGTGTCTTTGCAAGCAAAAAGGTGAGATCTGTGTTTACATGACTCATCAAAGTCCTGGGTAAAGATAACAAAGAAACTGCTGAGATGTATCGGAAACATGAGCCCCCGTCTTCAGGCCAAACGCCGGCTATACCTAGGTGATGTCACCTCAATAAGCAGAGGCGTAGATTTAATCCTGCTGTGTCTGATTAATTAGATTGTTTTAAACATCCATTCTGAAGAAATCGCTATTGACCCGTGTCTATTACAGTTGAGTTGGTTCTCTTACAGTGTACAGGGCATTAGTAATATAGACTTGTTTCCCGAATTCTGTTCATTTTTCATGTGACCAGGGTGCAGCAATAAAGATGGATACAAGAGTAAAAAAACATACACTCTGAGCAATTTGTTATACAGATGTGTGGTGAAAACTATAATTTACTCAATTAATTGATTAATTGTAAGTAAATAATACCGGCAGATGAATCTCATTGATAAGAAAATCCAAAGTTGTCGAGCAGCTACAAAGAGGTATAGCTTAATATATATTAAGCTTAATATATCAAGGTGTTTAGGAGTGTTCTGCTGGGTGATACATTAACATTTCTGAGTGTGGTTCTCCAAACTATGATTAGCACCAGTACTGAAACTGCACAGTAAGAATTTTATCAATACTATTGCCACTGGTGTCTACTGGTACCTGTCTACTGGTATCTTTTTCAGCTGATTTCTAAAGTTTGACCATTTTTAAAAATTATTTTGACCATGGATATCATGGAAATACACTTCAGATCATGGAAAGGGATGTCATCTGTAAATCTGAGCACCTTTCAATTAGATTGTTTTTCATAAGGATGGGAACGAATTGCGTAATTATATTTAGTGCAATGCAAGAAAGTGTACACATTGGTTCAGTGTGATACCTGCACTTTCAGTGTTGTCCAGATATACTGGAGAGATCTTCACTAACAGATATGCATCAGCGTTCTATAAAAGCCAGAGGTGCATAGTTTTCCTGCATGCTGGCTCACTTAACGTAGCACCAGATTAACAGAGATTTATAATAAGTATACATCTGCTTTGTTGTGACAGTTGAAATACACAGTCATACAGCTCAGTGAAATAGGTGCTGTATTAACACTACACAAGCCAGAATAGCCATCTGATACATTTTTGACTAAGCTCCGGAGCAACTGAGTACAGACAGCCGGACAACAAAAGTTGGTTAAAAAAAGTCCCAGAAGCACTTGATGCATATTGAAAACTTAATGAGATGTTAATGTCGCAGAACATCTGATACCAGGAAGTTATTGCTTGTCTCCCAGCGACCAGGAGCCAGTGACTGTGTCCGCGACACTCCCAGACATTCCGGGAGACATTGGCCCTCTATCAGAAAGTTCATGTTTTTCTAATGATGGGGGGGTGGATAGGGATCTGATTAATGCTGTCTTCCAGAGCATGGAAAATTGTAGACACAAAACTAAGTCAGATGCCATTATATTACTCCACCTTGGTAATTAAGTGCACTATTTGTTACCCAGTTAGTTAACAAAAACAAGACTTTAAAATACAACAGGAAATGGACCTTTGAAATTAAGCCCCTTTCCAAAATCATTGTTGCCTAATGCAGTGTTTCTCAACCCAGTCCTCAGGGACCCACAGACAGTCCACATTTTTGCTCCCTCCCAGCTCCCTGCGCACCTGTACCAGGTATTCTGTGTACTTGATTGGCTGGGAGCTGGGAGGGAGCAAAAATGTGGACTGTCCGGGGGTCCCTGAGGACTGGGTTGAGAAACCCTGGCCTAATGTATCAAGGAAAATCATTTTTTTGGATGTTCCTCAGCTATTGGACAGTCAGGTCCTTAGCATAGTGCTTCACGTTGGCAGGTCCGCTTTGATTGCGTTTTTTTGTGAGCTAGCTTGCCATTCAGCTTTCCTTCAGTTACTCCATTTCAGTTTGCTTGCTGCAATAACGACAGTGTAGACAGGGAAATAAATGAGAGGGAATTAAAGTACATTTCAGGTACAGCAATAGTTTGCTTTAATTGACTGTGGAAACCAAGGTTTTAAATCGATCAAAATGCCATTCAGTTGCTCCAAGTGTTTTTCTGGTTTCCCCCAGAAATTTCTTTCTTTCATTTCTTTATAGATCAAGGTCTGATTAAAACAGGGCCTCGTGCTGCATCTTCCTGCCTGAGAGGAAGAAGCAGTCGCTGTATTTTCTAATGCACCGACTCTGCATTGTTTACGAGATCTTGCTGGGGGTGCAGCCACAGACTTTCCTCCAGGGCAGCACGGTCAGGTGCTCATAAACCTATGGGAAATGACATTGGCCACGGAAACGAAAACAGACTTCAGGTTTTGTGTGCGCAGTATGCTAAAATGTAATTTGTTTATGAGATGCGCCACCATACGTTCATCAAACGTTACGTTCGGATTTGTGGTGTCACCATCTCCTTAAATGATGAGCTGTTTAACTAGGCCTGCTACGGCTACTGCTATCACTGAAGGTGGGTGTTTTTTATGGGTTGAAATCATTTTTTCACTATCAGATTTATTTATGATCGTATTTACAGTAAAGAAGCTTATTCAACAAAAAGAGCAGGGAGGTTTCATGAGGTCGGGTGGAGGCCATATTTTCAGCCTGTTCAGTGTTCTAACAGGAGTGAATATATTGCATTATCCTTGTCACTTCTGGCCTGCTAGCTCAGCATTTTCTCGCATCTGATGTGATCTGATTCTGTATTAAAACATGGTGACAGGCATATTTGGAATATTACATGGATCATATATCATACTACATCATATTTAAAACTAATAGTAGAATCTCAGCATGCCTCTGGACAGATTTTTTTTCTTCCAAATCATCATTTCTTTATGTATTTATGCCATAGAGAGTAGAGCTACGCTTCATTCTGAAGATCAGCAGCTGCTTTACACGAAGACTCTAAAAACCGGGGGTAATCTAATGATGTCGAACAGTGTAAAACCTCATATTAAGCCTTCTTAGTCCGTTCATTAGAAGGACATCAATGGCATTTCGGGGTGTGGGTGACTCTAATGACGCATGCTAAATGCTGTAATACACAACATTAGGGACACATCACATGTAATGCCAGAACACAAGAACACATCCATTAATCACTATTAGTTTTTTCACATTTTAAACTGGAACGTTATGTTTCCACAGGATAGTCCTTGTGGAGAATATTCCTGAGGACATCACTTTTTCAGAAAACGGCACAAGCAGCATACCTCTCTCTGTGGGTCTGCACCGACTCCTGGACCTGGCCACCCGCTCGGTTGAGATCGTCTCTTCCCACTGGGCCCTGACCTCAGCGGACCTGGAGTCTGGTTTTCCGGGTGCTGAACAGGTATGAGTCCCCCACTGTGGGCCAAATAGGGTCCATGATCACCCAGGGAAAAAGGAAGCCGCAACAGTCCCAATTTGAAAAAGGTGATTGTTGCAAGCAGACTAAGTTGGCGGTGTAAGTAGAATAACGACTGCTGTAAATCAAGCAAAGAGCCACTGTTATCAGCATATCAATAATTAAACACCTTGGCAGACGCCCACATTGATTTAATGGATTTACTCGTCAGCAGACTAGAAGTCCTAAAAAACAGCAACTCTGCCATCAAGGATATAAAGTAATTGAAACTCTTATTTTTATTTCATTGTGAATATTAAATGACCATAGTGTTAAATTTGCACTTTCTGGATTCACTGTAGTTTCTGCGAAAAGAATCTCATCACAGAACTCACCCATAATTGGATATCGATTTTAACGGAGCAGCTGGGAAGTGTTTGGGGAAACGCTCACTCGAGTTTAACTAATCACACTGCCGCATGTGACACACAGGTGTTGCCTGATTTTGAAAATAACCTGAGCGGCTTATCGTGTCATCTGGGTGTTTTCCCCTCACATCCTCACATTGAGTATGCACATAGGCCTGGCCTGCATCCTGGATCACAACCAGGGATGCCGGCAAATCAAGGCAGAGCGATTTCGGGAACACGGCAGCAGCTCAGCGTGAAATGTGGAACGGCGACGAGACTCGTGTCCCTGTTGCTACGGCTCATTCCGCAGTGGCTGCTGGGCAAATGGAAATTGCACCTCAGGCCTTCAGCAGTGTAGGGACCTAATCAGTTAAGCCTTTAGCAGGTTTTTTTTCCATCAGCCTTGGTAATGAAACTGTAAAGGATGATGGGAACCAGTGGCTATAACATCTCACTGTGGAGCCCTTGCTGCAGTTATTGTTAGGTGGCTGGAGATTAGTTTTAGCTCACAATTAAAATTTTAAAACTCATTTCTCCCAGTTTGCAAGACCTAATTACCCCATTTCTCACTACTCTCCCCCGAAACACCCCGCACGCCAGGTCCAGCCCACTTGCTATTACATACCTTCCTCACCAGCCTTCATCTGGTAACATGAGAAGCTTTGTGGAGCACCACTCGCTCTAATCCACCTACAACCTTGTAGGCATCTGCTTGATGATACAACCACAAGAAGGACCACGCTGTAATTTTTGTTGTTTCGTGGGTCTCTAACCAGGGAAGCCTTGAGTCCGGATTGTCAGTATTAGGGTTAGCAATCCTAGAATTAGAAGCACAATCAGGGTCTCACAGGTCACAAGGCACGCCGGTTCAGTCACAGCTCTCAGCCGCCTCACCGCAGTAATTATCTGAACAGTAAGTCACCTGAAGGTGTGGCATCGGCACACCCTGAATGTGTATCTATGTTTTTTTTTCCAACAGGGTCACTATTTGTTTCAGCGGCTCCTGGGCCTCAAATCCCACCAGATCAACCTGAAAGTGGCCAGCGGTCTCACCAATTCCTCAGAGCTGCGGAAACTGTCAAACAAAGGTGAATGTGGAAAGGCAGACGGCAGCCCCGGTTATTACCGCAGACAGCACCATCGGGATGTTACATATACATATGACGAACCAGAACATTAATTGCTAAACACTGCAATATATTTTGAAGTCTGGTATTTCATATTTATAACTGAAAAACACATTTATATGTATTACAAATATAATTTATGCTTCATTTAATGCCATAAACATGGTGGCATAACATGCATGTAATAAACAGTGTTGCACTGAGATGGACGTTGTTCTGCTTCGACTGTCGACACTCTGGTCATTGTTTTCCATTTCTGTACTAAGGGTTCTGATTTCATCAAAACACGAGACATTCGATACTTTCTATGACTGGATGCTGGGACCTAGGGGGCTTTCACTCTGACATCAGTCCCGTAATTAGATATCAGGTCAAGATCCTTTTTGTCAGCCAGGGCAGATCCCTTCAGTGTTAACATTTACAGCCATTGGGCAAAACAGTGAATGTGAGTGCCGATTGGCAATTTGTATCAGCTGGAAAGAGGTCTGTCCATCAGCACTTTGATATGTATGTTTTCATAGCATTCCACAGCAACAGAAGCTGCAAAGAGGTGGTGCCTGAGTTGCAGCTTCTCAAAAACTATGGTGACATATGTCTCATTCTGACAAACTGCATCAAGATAGTGGTCACGGCTCATCGACAGCGATAGATGAAAGCAGGCATTTACCATGATAGCTTCTAAACACTGTAAAAATACAGTTTTGAAGATTACCGCATAACTGACTCATATGGAATCAGATTTGTGCCAATATTATCAAGCAAGACTCCTCACTGAAGCAAAAGAAATGTCATCTCAAAAGTAAAATTTATAACTTGCAAACAAATTATTGGTCTTTTGATAATGTGCTCCTTTGTTTACGCTGCCAGCTTCCTCGCTTGATTTGCCTGACTGCGGTTTCGCTGCCAGCTTCCTCGCTGTCTGACTTTTTGTTTACAGTTCTGACACAAACTTCTTGCGTGGGTAGGTTTTTTCCAGGGGCACATCTCCATTGGCTAATAAGTTTTTGACTGACAGGTCAGTGCCACGGACATTTTTAATTAACAGCAGGACTGGACATTCAGTACCCACTCTAATTTTTATTGGATCTGACAACAAGATTAACAAAGTGTAAGTGTTGATGTTGTTTGTGCTACACTATACATTTTATTGTGCTAAATTAGAAGTAAAGTTAAGTTTTGCTATGTAATTTAGCTTTTACCTAATTAACGTTAGCTAACGCGAGAAGTTTGTGTCAGAACTGTAAACAAAAAGTCAGACAGCGCAAGCGAGGAAGCTGGCAGTGTAAACAAAGGAGCACATTATCAAAAGAACAATAATTTGTTTGCAAATTATAAATTTGTTTGTAAATTATAATTTTTACTTTTGAGATGACATTTCTTTTGCTTCAGTGAGAAGTTTTGCTTGATAATATTGGCACAAATCTGATTCCATAGACTCAGCGCATCTGTGATGCAACCTCAACAAAAACTGTACTAGATTCAAGAAGCTGGAATTTATAGAAAGGGTGTCATTCAGATACCTCTTGAGTCAAGTTTAAACCTGAGGTACGGAGCCCTGTACCCCTGAACATTGGAGAAGATAATATGGTTTGATGAACCAGCTTTCACCTTTTTCCTACTGGGTTTAGCTTTGGAGACAGTCAAAGGATGCCTATAACCCACAATGTCTGTTGGTTTGGGTAGCCATCTTGTGGGAGTCATTAGATTTAATGATTACTTTGCCTGGTTATATAAAGGTCGAGTAGTTTGCGGACATTTTGCAGGAGCAGGTATTAGGGCTGCTCGATTATGGCAAAAATCATAATCACGATTATTTCGGTCAATACTGAGATCACGATTATTTAGCACGATTACTCATTGACTTTGGAAATATCATGCATTTATTAAACTTTTTTAAAATCGGTCTTTTTAACAGTGGATTTCCTTGAACTCTATATAAAATTCAGTTGAGAAAGAGACTGAAAAGGGGATAGAAAGGGGTGTGCTGGGTTTATAACTCAAGACAAAACGGGAGTGTCATTGAGAAAAGAAATGCAGCATGATAATCGCTTTATCTCGATTATTTTGTTTTGATAATTACTGGAAGTCAAAATTGTAATTGAAATTAAATTTCGATTAATTGCCCAGCCCTAGCAGGTACACTCCATGGCGCAAACGGTGATCTCTCATGACAATTGTTCCAAGATAATTTCCCCCTTCAAAATGCTAAACAAATATAGGTGTGGTTTCATTTAAATACCTATGGGAAGTTTTGAAGCATAGATTTGAGAAATAGATTTACAGCTTCTCCATGGACAGGGCTGAGGTTCGAACGAATGGTCCAGTATCCTGGTACATGCAGTTCATGACTTGTATGACAGCTTTACAAGTTTGAAGCTGTTCTGTAGGCTAAAGGTGGTTTCATTGCTTTTATGGCCCTTAATAAATTGTTAGATGTTTCTGTTATTTTGTCCACTGTTAGTAAATGAATCATAATGAAGGATATTGAAATTGCTGAAAATAATTACCAGATGTTAAGCTTTGCTAAATAATCAATCATCACACAAAAAAAGTCTTTGATGTTCTAAAAAATAAAAGCTCAATGCTGCGATGTTATGCAACATAAGTATATTAATTGAAAATGCTGCAGAAAACCTACCCCCGGGTTTTCAAGAAAATTTAGTATTGGTTCTTCATGCCTGACTGCGGACAAGCCAAAATATCACTGTATAGTAACCCAACAGTCAATTCAAGTTTATGTAGAAAACAAAAAGCAGTATGATATGAACTTTTAAAGTCTAAGTGCATTAGTTCACTCTGTGAATTATCTGAATTATCTAAATATGCGTAGATGTGCTTTGTGAACTGTACTCCCTTCTCAGTGCCCATTGCTCCCTGGCCAGGTGCGGATGTGCGCTATCTGAACATGAGCGCTCTGACAAGGGGCCACCTCCACTCTACCTTCTGGGTCGTGGACCGGCAGCACATATACATCGGCAGTGCCAACATGGACTGGCGCTCACTCTCCAAGGTACTCGACGACCACGATCACACTTGCAGCCTGGATACTGCCTCGCTGCCCCAGGGTGACATAAATAAGTCCTGTCCGACGGCCCGCTCGGGTGACATATGGACCCCGAACATCTCACCTGCCGGGGTGAAGCGTGGCTCCCGTCTTGCCTCGCCCCATCCGTCTCCGTGTTCTGGGGCGCTAGGCAACCGGTCTCCTGTCACGGTTGGCCTGAAAGCAGTGCTTCCGTCAGAGAGCGCGGTGCCTGGGTGACCTTGCCTTCTTCGCGCTTTCATCTGTTTACATCACTTCAGAGCGGCTCTGTTTAAGCTGTCGTGGGCTACTTCGGCCGTGACCAGGTGGGAGTCACGTGTGTGTCCAGGAAGCAGCATGTGTGGCGTCAAGCAGAACCTCCTTTGGGTCAGCAGGGACAAGGGGATCACAGGATACAGTTTCCATTTCTAACCCAACAAGTTTTTTATGAGTATCACTCATTACGCTTTTATGTTATCCATTTCCTAATTAACAGTTTTATCCACAGTAGACTGCAGTTTTAGAGTACATAAGCTGGCTGGCTGGCATTTTCACTTTGGCACTTCAAGGGTAGTGCCGTGGCATGAGTTTTTGGGGGAAGTTTTTAGGGGTTACAGCAGACTTCTGGCTAAAACCAGCCAAGCCCAAATCTGTATGCCACCAGGGGGCAAGATGCAAGCTGTCCAACTGCTGGAGGTCGTATGCAGGAGCACTGACAGACTCATAAGGTCATGGGGGTCGGCGTCTTGCCAGAGGTACCGAGAGGCGTGGGAGGAATGTGCATGTGGTGATGTGTGTTTGAAGATGTGCAGCGGTCTGCACAAATTGCATTTCTGTGTACTGGCCTTAAGCCGGCTCTCGCCAGAGCTCTCTGGGATGTTTTGACAACTGTTTCACGCTCGGCAGATGAGAGACGGCGAGTGTCAGCCTGGGCCGGGGCGGCCGAACAAGCCGACGTGGCCGTCTCCATGCCATGGCGTACGGAGATGGTTTGACACCACAGCCAGAGAAATTTATTTGCTCCACAGCCTCCAAATTGAAATGCCGCCTGGGCACGCTCTGATTTAAGTGTGCTGGATCTTCACCAGCGCCATAGAGACAGATGAGGGGGGGGGGGGGGCAAGCAGCAATGGGAAGTGCGGCTGAGAGCTGAGGGGAGTGATAGAGTGAGAGACTCGTGAAAGTGGCTGCCATTGTTCCATCACTCTCTCACCATGCAATTTAATCAGCTTGCAAGCGGAGATCTTTCTCTCTTTATCTCCCTGTCACTCTCCCCCTTTCCCTGAAATGTCTGCATCAAGCATCTGAGAGGTACCTTTTTGGAAGAGGAATTAAAACCAAAAAGAGCAAAAATTGGCCTCTACTTTCTAAGGCAGTGGGGGCGTCTGGAGCTCCGCTGACCCAAGGTCTCACAAGAGTGGCTGACAATGAGAGGAGGGCAACTGCAAGTGTTTTTATAAGGAGGCTGCACATCCTGCCTGATGAGTCCCTGGGTCTCTCCAGCCTCTTTCTGGCCGGCAGCATAATATCCCTGGGGTCACCCTGTGCTTCTGACATCACAGTGTGAACTGTCACAGTGTGAAGTCTCGGACTTCAGCTTTATTTGAGGATGCAGGCCCTTGATTGGATGCTGCATGATCCATATCATTGTAGTCATGCATCACTGGCCAGTAATTTCTGGTAGACATGAGAAATGTGAAATCAAATCCAATTCCAGCTGACTAATTTTGCCATCATGTGGACAGTGAACTGTGGAATTTTGTACCGGAAATGTAGGAATTGTTTTCTCTGAGGCAAAACACGAGGAACATTTAAGGTCATATGATTTATTGGAACTGGTCTCATGTCCAATATATACCTGTCCACTAATGAAAGACTATGTTGTAGTTTGGTATCTGCAGCTCCAGTTGTTCCCGATGTCCTGCCGATGAACTGTCAGCTTATTTAAATTCACAGCTTGCTATAGGTCGAGCACATTAATCACCATGGCCCGTCTGGGGTCTGGAACACATGCGTTTGATACATAGACATAGATCGAGTTTTGACGTCAGTGGCTCAAGTGCTCTGTTTTGGCCCCACAGATGAAGGAGCTTGGAGTCGTCTTGTACAACTGCAGTTGCCTGGCGCTGGACCTGCACAGAGTGTTCAGCTTGTATTCGCAGCTGCAGTATAAGGACTATCTGCCATCCATCTGGTCCAAGAGGTTGACTGCCCTGTACAACAAGGACGATGTCCTCAAACTGCAGCTGAATAGCACCAAGGCTGAGGCCTACGTGTCCGTAAGTGTTTCTCAACTTCTAATCTCAAGGTGTGGGCCAGCAAACAAGGTCTTGTCTCCTTTATTTCTGGAGGGTTACAAGAAGCACTGTGACCACGGTAACTTCAGAGAGTGATTGAGCATGCGGAGGTCAGACACTGGGGCCTTTTGCCAGTGTAGTGACTCTGATGAGGTGCTCTGTCTTCCAGGTGCCGCTGTCGCCACACTTAACTGTCATTGAGAACGTTATCTCTCTTTAGTTCTTTAGTTCAGTTCTTCACTTCACAGATGTCTTCTTGTGATGATAGTGGTATAAACCATAAAATTTAAAATTCCACTCGCATTTTTTCATCCCCACTAAAATTTTCATTTGGAATGATCCTTTTACATGAGACAGTACTGTACATTGGCTGACACCCCCTTGGTTGCTGGGTGAATTCCTGCCCTGGTCACATGCAGAGGGCTTGCATGTTTTCCCTGTGTTTGTGGATCTAATGAGCACGTGAAGCCCTGGTCACCTGACCCTCAGAGAGTATAGATATTTTTTTGCGTTCTCAGTTCAGTGAAAGCCATTTTTCCATACATAGATCATGATGAAGGACTCTTGTTTATGGATTGACAATTGAGTCTGTGTCAGTTCATCCAGGAACCAGAAACCAGGTAGTTAATCTCCTTGTTAGCCATTTCATATTTAACTTTTTTTTTCTAGGCCTTTTTTCCTCTGAAAATGTTTATTCACAGAGAATTTGGCACACAATGACATCAAAGTTGTTTTTCTGTCACTATATTGTATATCTATGCCAATTTCATTGCCAGTACAATGGTAGATGAATGCATGTTAGACTCATTCTAGGAGAGTATATTGTTGATCTTGTGTAGAGGAGAAAGTGTGTTTTTCTAAACTTGCTAAATTTCATATTTGTATAGATTCTGTGAAGTATCAGACTTTGCCTCATAAATATTCATTCTTAACTGATAGCTAGAGGATTCCATCAAGTATATCGTCACTTTCAGAAGGGAACCCAACTAAAAACGTGCTACCGTGGTAATGTCTTAAATGCAGAAAGATGCAGCGTCATTTGGAAAGACGTGTCGAGGTCTGATTCAGCTTAATTAGTTTTTAAATGCATGTGTTTTACCTCTTTCATCCTATTGGAGGTGCATAAACATGTGACACACTCATCAGCAGTGCGGCTCAGCGGAATCAATGCAGCATTTACTCAACCAGTACAATCCCCATCATCATAACCTGCTTCTACGAAGATGACATATTCCAGCAGCTCTAGGTTGATTTTACAGGAGTCCTGCACACATAGGAAACATTTCAAAGGTAATTACTGTAGGATAAAATATGAGCGGACAGAAATGGGAAAAGCCAGAAAAAAGGATCTCAAGACGCCTTGAGCAGATGGATTTACAGCAAAGCCATGGGCAGAATTAGGTTCCAGCTTGTGTCCCATAGAGTTGTGTTCTCTATGCTGGGCAGATGTTGTGGAGGGAGCATGTGTTCCACAGGACTGAAGAAAGGCTCCACAGACTTGAACTGAGCCAGGACTAGAACTGATGCAAGCTGTGTCACCACTGTCCTTCTGCTGGGTCCTTTTACCACAGAGCTCCCCAGAAGCTTTCTGCCCCAAAGACCGGACCAGAGACATTGACGCCATATCCCATGTAATCCAGGAGGCCAAGCGGTTCATCTACATATCCATCACCGATTACCTGCCACTCATCAACAGGAGCCTGTACAGGTGGGCAGGGAATCTACTTCCGAGGCCGTAATTCATTGCCTGCCTGTGTGCATATTTTGTGTTATAGTACAACATCTACAGGGTTTTGGGTTCAGTTTCTTAGCGTGCTTGAATTTTGCATGTTCTCCCCTGTGCTGGATTAACCATATGGGCATTTGGCCACAATCCCATGGGCACCACATCAAGCAGAGCGATCTCCCATTACCCCCCCTCCATTACCCTCCACCCCCTGGTCCCACTCACAAATGTCTTTCCCTATCTTGGATGTATTTCTGAATTTCATGAGCCATCAATCAGCTCCGTTTCTTTCTGACGTGATGTCATATGTGTTGTTGTCCTGGGGCACTGAGTACTGTGTACCCTTAGTCCGGCGTTTGTGGGGCTTTTCTCTCATTTCTTGCCACTGTGGTGTGTGTCTGTGCATCCTGTAATGGCCTGGTGTCCATGGTCTCTCCTGTCTTGCACACTGTGCTTCCAGGGACCTGCAGTAGTTTTGCTGGAGTCCTGCATTGGTACAGTGGTTATGGGATGATGAATATATTTTTGTGTCCATATCTGCTTAATCCCAACAAGCACTTCTATAGTAACCTTTACAGCCCAAGTAAAAGGTCATTTTCGTCCTGACGTTTTTGTCATGTTTATATCCCCATCCTTCTTGCTTTGCCTTCGTCTCGCGTGACAGATACTGGTCGCGCATCGACGAGATGCTCCGGGAGGCTTTGATCTTGAGAGCCATCAAGGTGCGCCTCCTGATCAGCTGCTCGAAGCAGACACACCCCCTGACCTTTAACTTCGTGTGGTCCCTGAAGACACTGTGCATGGAGCTGGCCAATTGCACCCTGCAGGTGGTGAGTGTGCACAAAAGCTACTGGAGCCTTTGTATGCTTGTGGAAACTCCTCTGCTGATGCGCGAGACATTCAGACAGAGCAGTCAGTGTGTGTAGCTTGTCCTTGCCCGTTCTAGACCTTGACTAATCTCAGCTTCATGCCATTATGGAGAGTCTAGTGGCTTTCAGTGCTATCAAAAATCAGCTTGCTGCATAGAATATGTCTTGGTGATTCCTGATTTTTAGCAGATCTCACAGAGTACCCTTATAATTTAAACCCCTTGTATTTGTGCTTTTGTGCAGAAATTCTTTAATCCCAGGGAACAGAAGGATGGTACCCAACTTGGAATTAATCACAACAAGTTCATGGTGACTGATAGCTCAGTGTATATAGGTAAGTACTTAGTTTGTTTATTTGCATATTGATTTAAAACTCTTGATGGTTTTACTGGTTTATAAATATTTGAATAAAAACATAATTAAGGTGGAAGCTGCTTGTCTATATATGCCTAAATAAAAGTGAATTAATCAGTCGTCTGCTGTCTTGATGGACTGAGTGCAGAGATATATACGGTTTTGTCCTTCAGGCAACTTTGACTGGGTGGGGAATGAGTTTCTGTACAACGCGGGTGTAGGACTAGTGATCAGCCAGCCAGAGGGAATGGAGGAGAGGAACACCACCATCGTGGAGCAGGTGAAAGCGGCCTTTGAGAGGGACTGGTACTCTCGCCACACCAAGAGCCTGCAGGCGAACAAGATCCCCGAGTGTGGCAAACCCAGAGCTGGCCAGCCAGCCGCTCTCAAGTCCCAGATGGACGTCGTGGAGGGCAGGGACACCAGCAATGCTTCTCTCTGATCCCTGGCGTTTTTTCACACACCCCAGTGGCCAGTGTCTACAGGCCATGGAGAGCAAACACCATCCTAAAAGTTCTTACATAACCCCACTCTGTAAAAACCACTTCCACACAAGATTAATTTATTTTAATAGCTCAGTGAGGTGCTTAATTTAGGAGGATTTGTGATGTTTTCCTTGCCCTTAATGAAGCATTTCAAAATTAAATAATAAAAGCAGAGTTCTTTTTGACAAACCAAAGAAGGGCATTTAAGATGGTTTATTTGTTTCCTAAGTTTAAAATTCACTTAGGAATCAAACTTTTTTTTGACATGTAACACAGATTCAGTAATACGTTGTTCATTAAACAGCTATAATTCAATATAAAGAACCATTTCAAATAACTGAACAGCTCTGCCATTATTGCATAAAATACAATTTTAGTTTGAGATTCATCGACGGTGCTCTAAGCAGATCTAATTTTTGGAGTGTTAATATTTCCAGGCAGAAAGCATTGAGTAATAAACAAAGTAAAGTGCTTTTCCATCCTCAGGACCCCTTTGTTGTCAAGGTTAAATGAGTTAAAGGGGAGGTTTGCTCTGACAGTGGATTTTTCACTAAAAAACACCTGATCAAATAAAAGTGGTTGTAAAGGCAATCGATTCCTGACTAATTAGCCCTTTGTACGCTTATGACATTTACCCTGAATAGTTTGTTAGGATCCACCCTTCTTTGTACGAATGTTTATTTACTGCCTACCATTTGCCTTACTACTCGTTTCAATATTGATTGCTACAGGTGTGTTGTAGGGATGTTTGCCGGACATTTTTAATGTTAAGCAAAAACAAAAGCAGGCCTTCTTCAGTAACATGGCCTGAATTTATCCTAACCTTACTTTACTTTAACTTGACATCAAACAGTAATACACGCCCCACGATGTCTAATTTCCCCTGCAGTAGTGTGTGAATTAAACCAACGTGGTCCTGTGATATTATGAACATACCAGACCAATTGGCTGTCAAGAGCTGCTTAATTCCTTGTGTCCATTTCCTTAAAAAAACAGTTGGCACAAGCCAAGTCAAAACATTTTAAAACTTCATCTTGATAATTATAAGGCATTTATGCTACCAATTTTTCATTAGTTATTGAGTGTTATTAAAGGTAAATCAGTTTCTATCTTTTCGAAGACACATTTTCATTCATTTCCATATGTGGCTTCTGCACTAATATTACAATGGCATTTGTCATAGTACTGAATCCAGTTTACAACTTGATTTCTTGTTTCTGAATTTGGTTAAAGACAAACATGAAGGTGCATTTTTCCCTTAACTTATCTACCAGGAAAACAACCATGATCCATTTGGACCTGCATGTTTGCATATTGATATTTATTATATATCGTAATAAAAGCATTTTTTGTATGCAGGAAGTACGGCAAGAACACTGATTTTCTACTGAGCATTATTGGTATTTGTGCAGTAATTTTGAGCCTCATGTTTTATATTTTTTGTACCAATCTGAAGATACTTTTCCATCACTTTTCAAGAGCCACGTTCATCAGAGGGATCAGCCACAGTTTTGCATGGTGAAAAGTAAGGAGGGTGTCATGTGTTCATGGTCATGTAGCCAGAGACAAGGACCAATATCAGATCTGTGCCAGAGAGCTGCCAATGCACGAATCGCTGCTATATGACCCTTTACTCGTTTAGTTAAATTAGATGTCACCCTACTGCTTGCTCCTGCCAGTTCATTGATTGTTTTTGTAATCTGACTAGCTTGCCCTTTTCAATACTTTTGAGGCTGCTATATTATGGAACTATTATGGCAATATATGATATTACTTTAAAATTTATTTTTGATGCATGTGTGTTTATATCAAATAATAAATGTATTATCTGTAATCAGAAGGGCCAGACAGACTCTTTCTAATGGTGAGGGTGACATGGATGTAATTGTAGATGTGCATACATATGTTTTAAAGGAGCTCACTCCTTTTCTGTTTAAAATGCTTTTCTAAACCAAAGTTCAGGGGGACAGAAAATAGCATTCGCAGCTGTCACATCGCAAAGGCCGCTTAGCCAGCACTCCGCGATTCCTTGTGGGCTAACAGCCCTCCAGTCACTGACAGGTGTGTGAAACTACATTCCCGTTTACCCAAGCCAGTGTCGTCCAGCTACACGTTGGGATCCTCAAGGTATTTTTTTAAAAAAAAGAAAGAAAAAGAAGGCTACCAGCTGGGCAGAACTTTTGTGCCTGCGCGAAAAATAAGCGATTTTGAGTGCATTCTAACACATTCCAGCTAACCGAATGTTATCTACAGCTACTCGAACATTTTATTTTCTATTGGATGCCACTGAACGAGCATCTACATTTACCTGATGTACGGAACCAAGCTGCAGGTCTTTCAAATCGGCTGTTGTCCAGTATGGCGTACTCAAATATGATTTGTTACTGCCACCTAGGGGCAAAAAAATGATCTTATGTACTAATAGCATGCCAAGAAATTCAAGAGTATTGCCATTGAGAGTCTGTACCTTAATATCTCTACTACCTACATGGAGATGTATGAAAATTGAAGTCTAGTGAATATCAGCAAATTATTCTCTGTCCAAAAAAATTTAAATTACACAGAATGCTCTGTACAATTGTCTAATTCTGTGACTATCTGCCAGGTCTTTTTAAACATAATCATACCCTGAATGATCTTATACAAATGAGTGGCATTCAATTGTCTTTTGGTCAGCAGCTGCTGGTCTGCTTTACACTGATTTATATATGTAATGTAACTGATGAATGCTGGCATTGTGTGTATGAAATATTTAAGGAAACATGTTTGCTTAATGAAAAAAAAATGTTTTCTTCAGAATTACAGTTGGAGCAGTGAAAGTTGAGGACAACCATTCCATTATTTTACTGCAGTGCCACCGAGTGGATTATGAGGGCGTTACAATGAAAGACTTGCTATTGTATGTATAAAATATCAGTTTGCGAAATAGATTACTAAAATCTAGATTAATTTATTACTATGCATTGTATCGGCTTTATAATAGATGAATTACTATTTTTTAAATCACATTTTCTCTACCTTGGCATGCTCCCCTTTGCCTGGCTTGCCTTTGACTTTTTTGTTTGGCTTTGTTCTTATTTAAGAATGCAAAGGAATGTTTATTTATTGTATAAAAGTGTGTAGGAAAAAAACCTGACAAATTTCATTTCTATTGTTAATTAAAAAAGATATATATGAAGATACATATTCAGTGTTTGTGGTTTCATTGTGAATTTTTTTTTATGTACACATTTACAGATTTGTGTCCGGTCAATTTATAACAAACTGTATTCCTTTTGCTGACATTGAAATCAGTGATGTCAGGAACATTGAGCTTGTCCTGTGAAAGTTCTGGAGAAGATGCATCATGCCAGATTAGTCATGCTGAGTGACCTGTTAGCTTAACCTGACCACTAAATCCGTGCATTACCCTGACCAGCTAGGCCTACTGAATTAATTGCCTGTCCTCACTTACCATATGCATGGAATAGACTCACATGTGTACTGCTATTCACAGAATGCTCTGTATATCTAGGACTGTAGGTGCATCCATTGTTCCGTATCCCAACTGCCTATCCAGTACATGGTCACGAGGGAGACCTGGATCCCATCCCGGGCTGGACAGCATGTTACACCCGTGTTGTTAATGGTTTTCAATATAAAACATACACTTAGTTCCAGCACTCTTTGAACGAAACGTTATATCAATCATATTTGTTATTTCTGTATTTCACCTATGAAGTTTTTCGCCTCTAATTATCAGTAACAATATGCAGCTGTGGGGTAAAACTTGTTCATTTGCATCTCGCTAATCAAACCAACTGATACTCTTTTAAATGTACTTTTCTGAAGAAAAAAAAAGCAATGCTCATTTTATTTTAATTGAAAAGTAACAAAGCCTCCTTTGACCAATTGGATTATCTTCGATGCACTCGCAGGTTAAGGTGCCTGCCCGTCTATCCTCGGACACTGCACGCCCCTCTGACGTAAAGTGTTGCCATAGCAGCCGATTAGGAGTCGATCCATCGGGGCGGTCCGTCATACATGTTTGCATATTTTCCCAATCTCAGTCCTTCCGCAGCACGGAGGAGCGCGGTTAGCGGCCGACCTGACGACAAATGCCTGATTTCGTTCAATTATCTTTTCTTTTCTTTACGGGACATCAAAAAGAAAGACAACCGGGTGTGCAGAAATTTTCCTGACTGTAAGAAAGTGCGACATAGGTGTGTTTTGGGGGGAGACATGGCCGATGATAGCGAGTGGGTTTTGGAGAGCATCGCCGGGTATCTGGGGAGTCCTGAGTGGGTTATTCCGGTCACTGATTTCATGGAGAACAAATGCACAGGTGAGACGAGGGTCCGGTGAGCCTGCTCGGTGTGTCTGGAGGGTCAAACCCAAAATGCATTGTCGTTACATATGGTGGACGCCGTATGCAACCCGCTGGTGCTTGAATGTACCGCGATTTCCACATTTGTCTGTATTGCTTGATTAAATTTAATATCCCAGTAACGTTAGCTAGCCAGATTGCTTGCCCTTGGCTAAGTCGCTGAATCGGTGGGTAATTAACTATCGTAATTACAAGCGGAATAGGTCACTTTCGATGCCCGTTGGATGCTCAAATTTTAACAAGGTAAATCAGCGACTCTGTGATCCTTTTGTAATGCACAGCGGTACAGCACTGGACTGCTCTACTGACAAACAACCCAACATTATTTTTGTTAGCCCTATGTTTTTGATTTTTTTTAATGGTGGAATATTATTTATAATCGAGCAGCTCTTGGCCCAACACGCCTCGTTTGGTAAAAGCTGTTAGTATACGGGATTACAAGGCCGTGTGATTCTGCACTGTTTGTTTTTATGCATTTGTGTTTTTGGCTAATCTTATGACGGGAGTGCCGCTTCATCGGCATGTTTTTTTCTGCCAGTTTTCGATGACGAAGATGAAAATAAACTGACCTACACAGAAATCCATCAGCAGTATAAGCAACTGGTGAGTAAACGTCTGTAGTTTTTGTCAGATGGCAGTATGGTGAGCGGACGCTCCCCTCTTTACTGGGAAAAGGCATGGACAGTCATGCAGTACAGAACAAAGAGACAGCTGGGAGTATGTGCTTACTGGTCATCTCAAGAGCAAAGTGACAGCAATTTGTGACGGATGACAATGGTGTCACTCAGCTGTCCGTGTTTACATGCTTGGTTACATTGCAGCTGCCTGGGAAACGAAATTGCCCTCACAACATGTCAGTATGTCAAACAGTTCCTCACTTTTTAAATGTGTGCATTTGATAAGATTCGAGTGTTCGACATCAGCAGACGGAGTTAGGGCTGCATTGTAGTGAAGACTTGTAAACGCTTTTGATTGAATATGTTCAGCTGGTGCCAGAAAACTTAAGCAGCATCTTTAAACAGAGTGGAGTAGAAGTGAGAGCAAAGCATTGTGGGTATCCGACTTGACTGGTGCAGTATTATGTTTTGTAGAAACTCTTGTTCGTTGTTCTTTGTGGCGCTTTGTAATATTGGAATAAAGCCTCTTAAACTATCACTTCCTTGGTGAAATTGGACCACTAGACACAGGAATATACTGCAGGCGTCCAGAGTGAATCTTCTGCGTTAAGCTTTCTGCGTGTGGTCTATAACATTGCAGAATGACCAACCCCAGTGTCCACTAATTTTCGTTTGACACTTTCTGTTCATTTTGAGTTGGTAATGTTCAGGAACCTTGAATTAGGATTTGTATGTAACCTGTCCATATATTTTTTTTTTCTTCAGGTAGAGAATCTTCTGGAAAATTACATGCAGGAGGTCGGGATCAACGAGCAGCAGTTCTTCGAAGCCTGCTCCTCTCCCTATGGCAAATCCAAAGCACTTCAGGTGAGCTTACATCTTTGGTTTTGCCTACTCAAAAAACTATGATTCATTTTTGTGCTGCGGTGAAGGGAAATGAGTCATTGATGCCTGGAAATTTTAATTAGGGCTGTGAGGAACGACTATTTTTCTACGACTATTTTGACAGCAAAGCGTCCGTCATAGCAGCGCCTCAGATGACGGACGCCGGCTTTTCGGCACCATACGGACATTTCCGCCCACAGCACGATACGCAGATTAGCAGTTTTCCTGAAATATTAATGAGATGCGTATTGTGATGCCCAAAAGTTAGTAATCTGTGTAAATTCAGCAAATCCTTACGCTTATTAAATTCAGTTAGCGGAGCGCAACATGCTATTGTTTTGGTAAATCATGGAAGCGATAAGCACTGAAGTCGCTCAGTAGCCGCAACATATTTTAAATAGTAGATATTGTGGCTAAACTCGGTAGAACGACGTTGGTGCTGTGGCGCTAGTTTTTGGAAATTAAAACGAAAGGCATTGAAATGCTCTCAGTACTAAAGGAAATTGAATAAACATGAACAGACAGCGCTTCTAGTGGTTTGCCTACTCTGGCAGTCCTAATTTTATTCACTATGCCACCTGCTGGCCAATTTCCAGTGGTTACTGGCTTAAATCCCAGAACTGGCACTGCTGCAGCAGCCTTCGGCAAGGTGCTTAACCTGCATCACCCTGCTAAAAGAAAAAAATCCATTACTACATGTGGGTAAAATTGACTTGCTTTGTATTTAGCATTGGCTAACCAGCTGCATGTAACGTACCGGTTGGAGTATAAGGTCCCTTCAGAGGGGCTGGTCCCTGGGATGTTATGGATGGAGGTCGGGGAGGGACACTAACACCCCCATGCTATTATCAGCATGCTCCTTTACGAGTCTGACGCTTGAGCTGCCATTTGGATCCTTACTGCTTTCCTTCATGCTCCAGCTTAACGGGATCAAATGGGGGCTACAGTTCGAACCTTTCGGTCTCTGCCCACGTGGCCGCCAGCCCAGTGGAGTGGTCACGTCACGTGTTTGCAAAGGATGATGGTAAAATTCCAGTGGAATTGTGGGTGGGACTGTAGCTCTTGAACTGGAGGGTTCCACCTTAGGTGTGAGTGGATGGACACCACCGATTTTCACGTCGCTTCAGGAAGTCCTAAAAATGCTCGTGACATTGTTTTAGTACCAAAGTATCTCTAGCTGTAGCGGCACTTTGTGGTTTGTATATTTGAGGATGCGGTTTAACTCCTCGCCTGGGATGATGTCAGTGGGACAGTGTGGGAGACCTTGAAAACCAATTTTAATCCACACCCTGTCTGTGCTTCTTTCTTTTTTTAAGCCATAGACTGACTGCACTGGTGGATTGGGGATGGCTATGGTTATGCAGAAGATGAAGTGCTTATTTACTAAAAATATCCTGTAAGGATACACCATTTGCATAAAATGCCCTTTAAACTGCAAAAGAGTAAAAGTGTTTGTAGTGCATAGGCTGGTTGAGTAGGCAAGCAGTAGATTTAACATTTAAACTTTCTCTCTTGTTCCCTCTATTAAAAATGTCGAGGACACACATGGTTACAAATCTATGCTGTTACCTATTAGTAATACTTTTTTTCCAGTGGATTTGTTAAAATTAAAGACAATTTGGGAATGGCACTGATGTTTCCGCAAAACATTTATATTTTTATTTCATAACTCAAGAGGAGCGAGGCAGTTAAACTTGTGGACAGGTGGGGGATTATCAGTCTGAATTGAATTGGGTTAGGCCTGTACTGCAATGGCTCCTCTGAGGTGAGCTCAGAGCCCTGTCCCAGGGACATTAATGGCCTGGGAAAAGCCTACAGAAGTGATTAAATTACTGTAAGGTGCAGGAATCAGGCCACCGGCATTGGGGGGGACGAGCTCAGATGGCCCAATTCAGGGCCAGTTCAGGCCATCCGCCAGCAAAGCAAACGGCATAGGGATCACTGTGACAGGTTGGGAAGTCCAGCGAGTCACCGTGACATCAGCCTGTTAAAGTCCGAGTGAATTAAAGCTGCCTGGTCTCAAGATTACTGAGTTACTGAAACTGATCCTATGTGATGGTGGTGGATTTCACCTTCATGCATACCTGGGCCAGTATACAGATTCAACAACATTTACCCACCAGAGTTTTGTTTGGATGTTGTGTCAACGAGAGAGAATTTTGTTGGAGGAGGTGCGGGTCCGGTCGTCCTGCTTAGAAACTTCGGCCCAGGTGCTGGAGGGCAGCCGGTGCACACAGGAACCTTGCCTGCTGACCATCAGCACCTCCCCTCAGGCGGTGTTCCAGCCTGTGCTGGCCACAGACGACTTCCAGATGTTCCGTTCCCTGATGGTGCAGAAGAACGTGGAGCTCCAGCTGCAGGCTCTGCGGGTCATTAAGGAGAGGAACGGTAACCGCAGTGTCCCCTCTCCACGTGACCTCTTAGCCTATTCAGAGATACTGTCATTTACACGCATATATTACACCTTATGGCGTTACGACTGCAATACCCATGAAGTAACAGGGGTGCTGTTCATATAGGGCTAATGGCTTCTTGCTAAAAACAGCCTCCATTAAGTGTTGTTTCTTTTGCACAAGTGCCATGTGACTGCAGTATATTGCTTAAGATGTACTGATCTCCTTTCATTTACAGTGATTTTAAGTATCATTAAATTAAAATTCTGAATATAGCAGAAACACTGGCACTTCAGTGAGGTCCTTCAGATGGCAGGGTTTTGAATAGACCTTGGGGGGGGCCAGCGAGAGAGGGTTTTATGCTCTGTCTTCCTGTCTCTGGCCCCCGCCCCCCCTGCAGGTGCCCTGCCTGAGTGTCTGACAGATGGGACAGATGTGGTGAGTGAGCTGGAGCAGCAGGAGCTGAGGGTCCTCCAGGAGGTGCTGAAGTGAGTGGCTGGGCCAGCATGTCGGCGACCATTTAGGTTCCACCGTCTGCAGTCGCGGCAAGGCGGCTTGGTTCTGGCACACGTTTGCGTTCATGCCATGTCTGCCTTATGGTGCAGCGTGTGAGTGACGCTGGGTTGGATGCTTTTGGGACAGTTTCCATTCCGGAATGGCTGCAGAGGTTCGCCTTGTGATGAGCTTGATGGGACTCCTGAATAGCCGACTTGCGGTCAGATAAGCCTCTTTAATGTTTTCTCGCTATTAGGTCAGGGGGTTTTCAATCGATTTCACACCTCGTGTGTGTACTTGTGTGTTTTAATTGGATTTGTAACCAAGGAGTTTGATACTGTAGGTCTCCGCAGGTCAGGGTTCGTTTTGGTCTTCTTCACTCACATCAGATTTCCTGTATAAGGGTCAGGGTAACGTCACACTTTAAACCCATAAAAGAGCTCTAAGGTTCCATCTTCATCTGGGCTGTGACAAAACCATTTTCTCAGTGATTGTAGATTTTTTTTTTCCCACCTCGTCTGTATATGAATGTTTTATTGATTTTTTTTTTTTTTCTTTTTCTTTTTTTCTTCTTCAAATCAACACTGTTGGTTGATGGAGAATATTCAGGTTTTAGATATTAAGTAAATTTGCTGTGTGCTTTTCATGGATTCAGCTTTGATTGGGTACTATGATTTGGATCAGTTTATGTACTGAACTATACAAAATGTATAGTTCCTGCCTCACACCAATTGTCATGTATTTATTTTATATAAATGATTATACCAATAATTGAGTAATCGAGTGACAGCCCTAAAATTCTTGTTACCTAAACTTTTACTGGATAATTCTAACTTCTAGCTTAAGTTAACCCAGCTAACTGAGAGATCCTGCTTCACAGAACACCCCCCTGGACTAGATTTCACGCCTGCTCCATTCGAATGTCAGACCAGGTGTGTGTGACGGCCCCCACTTTTCTCCCGTGCCCCCTGCAGGAGGTCGAAGGAGGAGTACGACCTGGAGCTGGCACGTAGGGTCATGCTGAAGGAGGAGCAGCAGGAGTTTGGTTCAACCTCCACGGGCAGCTCAGATGGGGGGCCAGCAGACACGGAGCAGCAGGTCCACCAAGCAGAGCCAGTGTGTCAAAAATACACAATATAACTTCAAAGTTTGATATATGGGAATCAAACTAATCTCTGGCTAATCTTTTTTTTTAAGAAAATCAATGAGATTAAGGATTTGGATTTTGCTTTTTGCACAGTTCCCTTACTTCCCAGATATAAGAGATTAACTTTTCTGGAGAACCTGCTATGAAGTTCCTCGATATTTTTTCCTTGGGGTACCATTTGGGGTGCTGCCTGAGCTGCTGGTGTCCTTTAACTCCCAAAGGTGGGGGTGACGGAGGGGAAGAGAGGCAGGTCCAAGGTGGTGGGTGGTGTACAGATCCAAGACCCCGTTGTCACCAATGGCACCGCAGTGGTAACTTGCTAGTCTAGGATACTTGTGAAATATACTTAGGGAGGGGGATCTATGTATTCTGATACAGGGTGAAAATGCTCGCTTCTGGAAAGGATATTGTGACGCCAGGACTCTGATTTCAGGTGAGTGTTTTGCCTGTGAAGCAGCAGGATGGCGTGGTTTGCAGAGAACATGGTGTGCAGAAGAGCCAGGCCACGGTCAGTTCTACTGTCCCAGCCAAGATGCTTCCAGGTAACCAAGGTTTCCCTCCTGTGACTCTTCCATTGCATCCCCCTGTTCTTTCCTTGCAGCCCTTGTGAACATGCAGGTAACTGACTGTGGCTTACAGGACAGGGCGGTCCCAGCCCCAAGGTGCTGCCTGCCGTCAGGGTTCCAGTGAAGGCGGTGGAGCTTCCGACACCGCCGCCACAGGTGGAACCCAAGGAGAAAGCGGGCCAGCAGGCCGCCGAGGCCTGGCTGGAAGAAGCCCGCAGGGAGGCGGGCATTTCCAAGCCGTTTACGGTGAGACCTGCCCATCAGTCCAGCTGCTAACCCTTCATCCTCATGGGAATGAGTTGACGACTCCTGTAAATAGACCCGGCTGACCTTCAGGTGCCGCGTCCATCTGTCTGTGTCCGTATCAAATGTAGGAGCTGACGGTGGTCCAGCAGGACCAGCTCCAGCAGAGAGCGCAGTACCTGAGGCAGCAAAGGGACAAGCTCCAGGCCCTGAAGAAGGAGCAGAATCCAAAAACGGCTGCACTGGAGGAGGACCCACCCGGCCCAAGCCCAGCGCCCAGCCCACCGGTACTGTACCCTGCAGGGCCTGACAGGCAATTCCTATGCTTTTTAGGAGCGAGGCCCTTTGCGATGCCGCATCACTGCCGAGTGTCTTGCAGATGGGCGTCAACATGGGTAGTGACCATGAAGGTCAAAAGCAGTAGCAACAATGTCTGTTAACAGCAGACTTGAAACACTTTAAAGCCCTGTGCTCTGGATATTGACGTGAAATATGGAGGCTGGCTTTTCTGCACGGAGCAGCTTCTGCTTGCATGTGTGTCTTTCAGCCAATTTGAGCTACGTTGCTACTCTACTGTTTTCAAAGCAGTTGTGTCGTCGTGGTAGGGGGTGCCTTGTACATAAAGCTAATGGGGGAAGAAATGTACACTGATGTTCAGATGGAACATTAAAATGCTGTGCTTTCACTGTTCCATTACTGAGAAAACGAAGCTACCTGAATTAAAATGGGAAAATAGATCAGTACACAACACGCCAACCATTTCAACAGTGACCACTCAGTATTAATGCAATATGTATGGCTTTTTAATGTAAACACTTCCCTTGGTCATTTCATTTCAAGCTTTTTTTCCCTATTTGTATGCGGCCAGGCCAACGTCCCCACCAGGAATGTTAGCACTAATGTTGGGCATGACGAGACAGTCTCGCGCACCATGGGGTCACCCCAGGGGGTACAGAAGAAAAAGGTGATGCAGGCTGTGTGTGTGAAGTGCCCTCTCCCCAGCTCTGCTTGTCCCCTTTTGCGAGTGCAGAGTTAGGAAACAGTAAAGTGGTTATGTAACGTGTGCGTGTTTGTGGTGAATCGGCCAAATCGCTCACGTCGTGACCTTGACCTTGGTTTCCCTTCTCGAAAGGAGGTCTCAGCAGAAGAGAGGAAGAGGCTCCAAAAAAGGAAGCACTTGGCAGAGAAACTCAAGGAGGAGGTCATCAAGAAGTGAGCTGTATGTATTTTTTCCCCGGAAGGACAGTCTTTTTTTTTTGTTCCAAAGGAACCTTGGAAATCCACCTGTGTTCCTGGATGCAGTGCTCAAGGCCAGAGGAACAGTGTGCTTCTCAAATGTACAAATGCAGTATTCAATAGCTAGTCAACTAACTTACTGGTTCTGTACAAACGACCTGTATGCTGTTAATTTTATATTCTAGCTGCAACAGAGATCTGTCTAAACCACAGATGCCTGATGGATTACAGTACAAGTACAGACTGTAAAGCAAATCATTCCCTTTAATTTTCAAATGACTGTTTTGAGTGTACCACCAAGCCATGGTACTTCATCTTCTGAGCATGGTTTCCTTCCTAGTCACCAGACCATTACGTCGTGACACTGCTGGAACTTTTATACCTGGAACTGCATGTCAACTGTGGAATGTTTAAGATACACCTGTAAAAAGCTGTCGGTTACACATCATTGTAGCAGTTTCCCAGTTTCCGTAGTGATTTAACTGGCCACCGATCCGTTTCAGGCCGACGCACACATGCACCTCACCTGACCGTGGGTACATGCGTGTGCCTCTGAACAGCCAGGCCTGCATTTAAACCTCAAGCCCGCGGTGCCTCTCTCCACTCAGTACTCACCCAAGTAGGTAATTGCACTGAAGAGTTATGAAAACTGGGCCGTCTGAGTGACATGCCACCTTGCTTTTTCAATGCGTTGGCAGGAGAAGCAAAGCCAGAACCTCCAGAAGCACCAATATCTTTGTGACAGTTTGCTTGGTAAACATCACCAGCAAAGGAGCAGAAGCTTCTTGATATACTGCATTACAATCCCTTGTACCTAGCTAATGCAACCATTTGCAGAAGAATCTCAGCAGTTTTTAAGAAATAAAAAGGAAAAATTACATTATGTGAAAATGTCAACCCACCTCCAGGCCGTGTAGCCGGCGCCCTCCGTCCTAAGGGAACACTGCGCCTAACTGCACGCTTTGCACTCGCCGCGTGGTCGGTGCCCTCCGTCCTAAGGGAACACTGCGCCTAACTGCACGCTTTGCGTTCGCCATGTAGCCAGCGCCCTCCGTCCTAAGGGAACACTGCGCCTAACTGCACGCTTTGCGCTCGCCGTGTGGTCGCCGCCCTTCATCCTAAGGGAACACTGCGCCTAACAACTGTATCACCTGCTGCCCATTTGCTGCCGAGTAATGTAACCACAAATTATTCTACCTCATCAGCAAATCTTTCGAAAAACTGCAACATCGCTCTACCATGCCCAGAGGCAGACCATGCTTTGCGTGTCACACCACTGGTCATAAAAGGAATCGACAATTCCTACACTCAGGCTCCCTTAGATGTGTTTGCTCGGTTACTAAGCAGCATGGCATTTGAGCTTTATGCAAGAAATTCCCATTCAAATTTCTTTAGTAGTAGCATTTAACCTATGGCTGGGGGGGTGGTTAACAGTGACAGACCAGCACAGAAATACAAAAAGTTGACCAAAACGTTGGGCTGGTATCTAGTGTGAGAAACACCAAGGCCGTCGGAACAGACTGTGGTACATGGTCTCCGTCAGCTTCGTGGTGCGACAGAGCGAGCCTCTTTGGGACAGGAACGCAAGCTCCGGGACACCCGCGTGCGGCGCGCTCTCTACAGCAACAGCAGCCAGTACTCAGGGTATTAAAAACAAAAAAAAGACTAGTGCATCTTTAATGCCAGGATCACGTTTAATTTTTAAACATTTCAAATAACAAATGTATACAAATGGTGTAGAACCGAGATAGTGGTAGTAAATGCACTTGTACAAAATTTTAGGGGGGTGGGGGGAGACCTACTTTTTCTCGCCGACCTTATCCTTGAAATGTTTGGTCTGCCCATGCCGTATCTGTTACGCCGAAATGCTCCCTTCCTGCTCGAAAGCTACATCACTGTCCAGAGGAATGTCTACCGCTTGGTGTATCCTTCGTCTGACAACTGGCACTAAACTCGACACCCCCCCCCCAACCACTCCCCAAAAGAGCCACATATGCAATACTGACGGCCTGCACCAACACATCACTGTATCTATCATACGAAGTCAGTTGCCTTTTGCTTAAGCTGGGGCGATCATCCCAGGACTGCTGGAGCTGAAGGTCACGACCAGCAACTCAGTCCTTATTCCACTTTCATTTTTCCCCTCAGACAGACATTTTAGTGGGAGGGGGTGCTTTGAATGGCCTGTGAATCAAGAGCAGTGTGTACAGAATGAAACCATAGAAATCGTCCATTAGGGCAGAAAACGTGCCTTTACTGCAGTTTAATGTTTTGTTAAAACCCGACTTTGCTTATTACATTGAATCAAAATTTTCAATTAAAATAAGTAAACAGTGGTCCCCACCTTTTGTGCTCAAAATGACATGGGCAGGAGTCGCTCTCCTTTCAGATAATTTGAGGCGGCAAAATGATTTTAAAAAAACTGTACAGTACTTTAATAAAATTACGAATACAGGCTTCCTGGCTGACGGAGTTCCGACACGAGCCCCCTGACATTCTTGACATCAGAGAACCCGTGTAAAAGTGTGAGTCCCGCTCTCAGGAACTAAGCTTTTTTTTAGTCCTGCCTAGCCGTCCCACCCCCCCTCCCAAGTGTGATCTGTAGGTGTTTACGGTAAGCCAATCATCCATTGCTAAGTCGCTAGTCCTGCTAGCCTGACTGTCCTTCCCATCATTCCTTGCTCCGCATCTAAAAGGGATCAGGATGTAGGGAAGTGCGTCCGTTCCTGCAGGTGCGAGTGGAGGGAGGTGGCGTTTAGGAGACGTGGGGATTGTTGGCACTCTGACTCCTCTGGTCCTCCTCCAGTGAGGGTACAGGTATGCTGAGTAGGGATGAGGCCGCGGGCGTAATTAGCGGAGGAGAAGACTGAGCAGTATGGGGGGGGCTCTCAGGCCAGAGGGCTGTAAAACATGGGTGCCATCAGAACTCGCTCCAGAGGGATCACCTTGCTACTCTTTACGATCCTAGACGGGGCCGTTTGCGTGGCGACTCCTCTTCCTCCTCTTCCTCATCATCATCTGGGTAATCCACCAGGCCGACCAACCCAGCCTGAGAGAGAAATGGAACTTTTATTCCACCTTTGCTGGTATGCAATCTCTTTCCACCAGGGGGAGTATTTCACAAAGCAAGTTGGCTCAACAGCTTCAGTAACCTCTCTTACTGACTTAACCGTGCAACCATGCCTAGTTGGAAAAGCGGTTTACGCTCAATGAACTGGAACACCATTTTCCTTGACTTTGGGGAGTTAGTATCCTGGTCTCCAGTCTCTACCAAATTCAGAAAGCTTACCTTGGTCACAGGTGTGGCAGGTAATGCAGGGGGCTTTGCAGAGGTGCTGTTGGGACTGGGAGGGCTGGAGGGCGTGGCTGTGGGCTTTCCGTTGGTCCCATTGGCTGATCCTACAGGGTGGAAGAAGGGGCAGGTCAGGGTGTGCTCTGGGAGGTTAGGTGGAAAAGCAAGGCTGAGTGAATCCAACAGTGAACCGCAGGCAAATGCTGAGGTGACGTCAAACGGCCCCTATCCAAAAGTTTTGCCTAGATAGAGCCGTTGACGCGGAGAGCCTAAGGAGGGCTGTGAGGAACTGCGCTACAAGTCATCAATTAATGCAACCACACCTTTCTTCGCTTCCATATATTTTTCATAGCTCTCAGGAAAGTCCTCCTCAGATTTGCTCTTTTCCACCAAGGTCTCTCCTTCCTCCTCATCATCATCTTCATTTAACCATGTTTCTTCATCGTCCTCCATAGGACGTGTGTCCCGGCGATATCTGTTATGGAATATGTAGAGGTTATGTTATCACACTAAATACTAAGAGGTTACACTGACACTAAAGACCTTACTCCAGAAACTGACACACAAACTGTTCTGTTCAAATAGGATAGTAATACATCCTAATACCACCTTTCCCTCATGTCCTGCCAGACTTGGCTGCATTGTACTGAAAGTCCACTAACCGACTGTGTCTCTGAGTCTGCCTGTCCTTCTCCTGCTCATATTTGGTCTTCAGTCCCTTGAAAGTCTGGACGTACTCAATTGGTTCAAGTGCTTTGTAGAAATTGTCCACAATGTGTGCTGTGAGCGACTTAATATCCTCCTAAGGAAAGGGAACATCCGTTAGCACGCAGGTCAAAAGCACACAAAACCTGCCGTTACAGAGATCCGAAGAACAGAAACCAACCACTCTGATGAACTCAAAAAGCTCGATGATGGCAGAATTTAGAAGGTTGTATCGCGTCCCGTTATCTAGCAGGGCGTTGATGACCGGCTCAAACAAGTTCCCTCGGATGATGTAGCGGTTGTAAAATTCGTCTTTCAGGCCTATTATCCGCCGCATAAAACGCAGAGCGCCTGTACAGAGAAAGTGGAGTCTCGTCACCTCTCGAGCTATCAGCACAACCAAGCATGGCTATGGAAGGGCACAGAGATGCAGCACTCACACAGCGCCAAGAAGGTGTGCTTGGAGTTCATAAGCACTAGGACCCTGCGCAGGAGGTCTTTGTTCATGATGTAGTTCTTGATGTGGTAGGTATGGTGCTCCACGCAGAACGTCAATAGCTCCAGTATTAGGGCCAGCAGTTGTGCCGTCTGGAAGTTATCTGAGACAGGAGATGGCGATCAAAGCGGGGTTACCACAGCGCACACACTTAGAAGCTATTTAAACATGAAGGGCAAAAAATGTTCACTTACCAGGACAAACCGGATTGATCTTGGTGGATCCCTCCAGTGAATCTGTTAATTTATATTCAAATGACTTCAGAGGCACAACATGCACACTGCAGCCATGTCAGGTTAAAGCTGGTGGCGCAGTTTCAGCACGCTTTGGGCGAAATTGTAGCCAAGTAATCAGGATTACGATTTAGGCTCAAGTGATACTAACCGCTACGCACCCGGGATGGGTCAAAATTATCACGGGGGGAGGGGGGGATGGGCTCACCTTTCACGGTGTCTGCTGTGTTTGCCAGGAGAGGGGCGGTGAGAACATGCATGCAGTACTTGTAGAAGAAGCTGAGGAACTCCGTCTTTTCCGTTTTCTGTCCGAAGAAAAATGTCAAAAACGAAAAGTCAGTCATGGAAATACATGAGCCAACGAAGGTAGGCTTTTGGAGGCGGGCTTACGTTAGTAGGGGCCAGCATGTTCTCTGGGTCGATGAGCGTGCGGAGCAGGCCCATCAGCTGCACGGCGCCACCCAGTTCTGGGTCCGTGTCACAGATCATCTGCTTGATCACCACGTTTATCAGCAGGACATCCTGCTGGCCAGCAAGAGTGTCACATGACAAAAGCACAATTCGGGCCTTCCGCCGACTGGATGACCTGCAGTGTCATGTGATCACCGGGTCTGGGAAAGCATCTGGCCGGCCACACGAAACCCCACAACCGTCAGCAGGCGTAGTCACTCGATGCAAGTGTGATCTCACAGCCGAGAAAGCAGAGCATGGCATGGGGATGGAGCTGGGTTTACGGTAAGGAGGGGCGCTAGAGAGGCACTGTGCCGGCTCGTCCCACTTACGTCGTCTGTCTGCTGGGGCTCCTGCATGACAAACTCGCGCACCATGGACGGGCTGAACTCCACCAGGTAGGAGAAGATGTCTGTGGCTGCTGCCCTCACCTGCAGGTCATCCATGCCCTGCAACACGCACGGCGGCCCTGTCACATTCAGTGCATCGAACCCTGGAGAACGGGACTGCTCTACAAGTTGTTTTAAAGCCCAGATGAAAGATAAAGATAAATTATGGCACCTTCATGTTAGTCAATGCTATCATTGAACTTGGAGATTAAGGGCGAGATCCTCTCATAATACACAATGATTCTCCATTCAGACCTCCGGAAAAGCACCCAGTCATTACATTCTTCTTGCGCGACAGATGATCACAGATGACTCACCATCACAATTTCAAGTGCAGGGAGGATCCCCAAGTTTGCCAGGGTCTTGAAGAAGGCGTCCCTATTCTGAGGTTGCAATGTTTGCGAAAAAGCACAGAATTCCTTGAAGAAGTTCACCTGCAGACACAAATGTGTAGACAGAGCTGGATTTCTTTTCGGGATCCCTTCATTACATTACTCCATTAACGTAACGGACGATCTGAGGCGATCGTTCTAAATCACTTACGAGCTCCCTTCTTTTCCCATATTCAGTGGCTTCGTCTGTTAACTGTGCAAAGACCTCCGTCAGGAACTTTTCGTCCTCCTGTCATTCAAGTTTAAAGAAATTATGAGACACGGCAAACAAAAACTCACTGAAATTCTGGACCTACATCTCAACAAACTACATTTAGTTTCACCGAGTTATTAATGCACATTCCCTATAAATGGTGCTATTCTCAGTACAGCCTCCCATTTAAGGCAGCCACACGGTTTATGGTTCAGTCTCCTTCCCAGACTAACACTCAGAGTCGGTCAGAAAGAACCCAGTGTACTCCTGGCTGGCAGGAGCACTTATAAGCAGGTAATCATCTCCACCACCCTTTGAAGACCACTTCAAGGCAACCAGCTATGTGGAAGCTTCAAATGAACCACCAACCAGGGGACGCCGAGACAGGAACCCGAGCATTTTTAAGTTCTTGAGTGTTTTCCACTGATTGGAAAAATATTTACTTAGGCCGAGACCTCAGCCCCTAAGTCCGAAGAAAAGCAGCTGCCACAATCTGTAATGTTCAATCGGCGCCTACTGAGCACATAACCTGATAGAGAACAAAAAGCATTTAACAATCAGCTTTATCAGCAACACAACTCTCACACGTCTTATGTAAAGCTGCAGCATTTGGAAGAGCAGCAAAGTTAAATGACAGACAAAACACAGGGGGAGGGGGATTTCACTGGAAAATATGAACGAACCTAAACCCACCCTTGTGAAAATCAGATGGTCTATAAATAAGTAGTGTGTGTGTGTGTGTAGATGAAAGGACTCAACCACCGCCCACTTTACTACTGACATATTCCATGAGTCAGAATTCCCCGTAAAATAGTAAATCATCCTCCTCAAAACAAGAAGTATGACATTACTGACAAACAAAACACTTCTTTGAATAATGGTGGAGGAATGCTGGAGAATGGAATAATAGCAGAAGTTTTCGCTGCTTTATAATACCCCCCCCCCCCACACACACACACGCACGCACTTAAAGACCAGACAAACAGACTTCACTCAACAGAAAGGTCTTCTGAAGAGTCACTGCTGATGACACTGATGTGAAGTCACTTACAGGGAAATGAAAGGACCTGGTACCTGAGATCATTCATTTGTACAGGAGGCCTATTCCTACTTTTAAATACTAGAGAACTTGTACCACATGCCTTCCTCTTGGTCATGGACTCACCTGCAGCATGCTGACAATCTCCACTTTGTTAAAAAAGATGAAAGAGGTGAGCGTAGAGAGGAAGTTCTCCTCGAAGACGGATGGGGTGGGCAGGATGATGTCCTGGATGTACTGGACCCGGTAAGTCTGATGGATCTTCTGCCGCAGCTCAGAGTCCGTGATGGGGATCACCTCCTTGAACTTGGCAGTCTTGGTGAGGAACTCTCGGTGCCTCTTGGGCTGCACCAGCGCGGGGTCATACTCCAGGCATCCCACCACATCCATGATGCAGTCGTCAGAGAACATGACCTCGAAGAGGGCCGCCTTGTTGAGGAAGAGCACGCCACGCACAATCTCATATAAGTGGTGCAGGCCTTCCCGGTTGTCCAGGTCCTCGCACACCTGGAAGAGCTGCAGCAGCTTCTTAATGTAGCCCTCGCTCATGAGTGCCAGGGCCAGCTTCTCACGGCGGATGGGCGAGGACAGCACAGAGGTCACCAGGTCGGCAATCTCTTCTAGCTTGGCTAGCTCGCAGGGAGGCAGGTCCACCAGATGGCTGGTTTCAGGCATCTCCTCAAAGCGCTCCTCCTCCGACTCGTCGATGGGGTCTTGGGTGATTTCCAGTGCCGGATCCTTCCCTTGCACCTGCGTTGGACAAAAATATGCCAAAAGGCACAGTTAGTGTGCCTTGTTACAAGAATAGTTACACAAAATATTAGTCAGTGACAGCATGAACTTCTAAACAAGGGTGCCATACCTACCCCTCAACAGCTAGGATTTTCTTTACAAAAATAAAGCAATTACTTGCTTACTGAAAACCGAGAACAGAATCAATCCACAGAGTGGCGGACATCGCTCAAAGCCACTTTAAGAAAAGCTGGATCCCTCCCCAAGCATTACCATTACAATAAGCAATGTCCACAGCTCCTACACGGATTGACTAGCGTCGCCATCAACATAACATTAGACAACTAAGGCAAAGTTTTAAACCAAGGTATTCCAGGCTCTCCCAGGGCCAGCAGCACATGCAGTTTTCTAAGACATGAAGGTGCGCTCAAGAGAAACCTTACAGGAAAACGGGCACAACAGCGAAAAGGCCCACGGCACCTGACTGCATCACCAGTGGCGCGGAAATAAAGTAAAAATTAGGACCCAATGGAATTCAATGTACATAGTGGCTAAACACAAAAGTATCACATACTTGTTTTAATGCTTTATACCAAAATACTACAACATTTACATTAAACCTAGTCCTTCACTGTGATATATCACTTCTACACATTATCTGCTGCATAAAAAAAACTAAATAAAAATAACTTTTCCCTGTAATTAACATGAATAAGGAACCCCAAATAAAGCACAATGCTTAGAAAAGGACTCATTCTACTATCTATAGACAGAGTGCCAAAAAACACGAACAGCAGATTTTTCAATCGTCGTCAGGCGAGTTTCTATAGCAGCTAAGCATGCAAAACACACAGGATAATTACTTCCTCATAGTAAACAGGTTTTTACACCAGGAATAACAGTTCAAAGGAAGGTGACGTGGGCAAAATTCACTTCATTACAGTCACAAGTCCTGACTATCACTACACCTGATTTGTACAACACTAAAACTTACATCATATATTGAATAAACGATGCCCCAAAATAGTACCTAAAAACCAAAAATGTATCACTTAAGTGATGAAACAAAATTCTCAACGACCTAACATACAAAAAAAATGTGTTTGACCAAGTTTAAAAACTTCTGTCACTCTGGTGATGCATGTCTTTATGATTAATAAGTCATGCCACAAAGCGCATTATCAATAAACTTAACATTTTACCTGACAAATCTTTTCCCAGATTTCATCGCAGCCCGCTTTTTCTTGGAAGCTTAGAGCCAGGTCATAGTTCTCTGCTTCAGACCAAACAATCAGTGTGTCCTTTTAAAGGTAAACAAATAAATGAGTGTAATCATTATTAAACCATTCAGTCCAAACTGAATAGAAAACCTGGAAATATTTCAATTGCTGCTCTAAGGTATCTTTAGAAAACTGTGTGTCCTCATCAGAACCGAAGTCAAATTAATAATGTTATATTACCAACATTTTTTTACCAAAACATGCAGTGAGGAGCAATTTCTCTTTGAAAAATATTACGTACACAATGTGCTGCAGTGAGGAAAGGGTCCATAAAGCACATTGTAAAAGTGCAAACTTTATGGCTAAAACATTATTAAACGACGAACAGACCATTATAAAAAAAAAATATGACATCGCTACAACAAAACACTTACTTGCTGTTTCTGATATGCCGTGTTTGGACTGATTTTTGACTCCAACAACAGAGAACCTGCAATACAATAAGATGTCTTGCATATCAAAAAAGTTTACCTTCATTAAAGACTAACTCTCGATCACTGGTTACTGCTGAATATGTAACCAGTAAGAAAATTTAATAATCAAATTCCAATACAAAATTAGGCAGCATTTGCTCCCGACCTAAACGTTTAGCCAATAATGAAGTACTTTTTGTTGAAGAATACGAATTAAAACAAACTGAACAGTCTGCCAACTTTATTGTGAACAAGATGGCTGTTACCAGTAACTGTAAGCCAGCCGAAGAGAAACCGCACAGAGGTGTGTTTAACGCACGGTTTCCCCCAAAAAGCGTCAGAAATACTGTAATAGCAGCCGACGGCGGCGAGAAGCGCGGAAACCGGCCGCTTTTCAAGTTTCCTGCCCAAATAAGTTGGTTTAGTAACAAATTAGGCTACGAAGCGGCTCCTCTGCTCGCGAAATTCAGCTACTGTAATGGACAGCAATTACACCTGGAGGTTTGGAGGCGTCGCTTTAACAGCCAGAGATGCACAATAGAAAAGAGGGAAAAAGCAAAAATTAAACTGGAGAACACGGACAAATCGGTGTTTTGTTGCCCCTCATACGGTGGCTCTGAGTAGAACCCGCGGCCTAAACGCGACACCGCAACCGAACTAGCCGAGTGGTACCGGGCAAACAGCATTCAGGATCGAGGGAGGTTATTTTATTTTTAAAAAGGCAAGTAGAAGAAAGGAAAGCAAGGGTAGATGAGGGAAAGGGTTTCACGTACCATCTGATTCTGCTCGCACCAGGAGCGATATTCCCTTGAGCCGCTCGACAAAGGTGGACGAGACGTGCCCGGTGCCCCTATCGTCCCACTGCCGGTCTTCATTCAGCGTGTACACCTTCACACGCCGCCGAGTGTCCGACATGCTTCCCCCCGCTCAAATGCCCTATCTTAAAATAAACTTAAATTTCTTAACCCCGAGCTTTAAACTTTGTTTCTACCCGCATGTTCCAAACGGACCGCGATTCCCTAGTTTCAGTCGCGCGAGATAATTCACACCGAGATGCAGGACATGCTACAAACCTTTAAAAATAGATAAAACTTTTTACGCGATCTATGGATCGAGAAGGGGGAAATAAAATAATAATCAACGGAATAGACACAAAAACAATGTGTATCTCTACCGCTTCTCTTTACAAACCACTAACCGCCATCTTGTAATCCGATCTTGGAGCTTTTCTTTTCCTACGTCAATCAGAGCGGGTCCGCCGCGGGGTTTCGTTTAAGGGGCTACGGAAGCCCGAAGTCGCGTTTGCCGAATCACGTCGGGACCCGGATACGAGACCGACGGCAAGCAGCACCAAGCCCTCGAGTTACTATTGAATTTAGGTTCATTTACGGACGTGAATGGGACTCGCGCATTAAAGTAAGGATTTAAGCAAAATTTAATACTGACGTTATTTATGAGATTATGATAAAATACCCAGTCAGGATAATTAATTAAAAAATCATTTATAGCAATTTATGACATTTAATTCTCAAAATGCAAAAAAAATACATTCAAATCAAGGAATAAAATCGAGAAATATTTTACACAGGTGTTTCATTAGTCAGTCAAGTGTTTTTTTTTTCCTTTAAGAAAAATCAGTTCTTCCATTTGTCCAGCTCTACACAAGTTTCTAAACTATAGAAAAAACTGTCTCATCATCTTTTCGTTGATGTTAAACCACACAGGGAAACAATTACGGCAACAAATGGGAGATCCGTGGATAGTGAATATATGATATTCACAGACAGAATAACAAGCAAAGGTTCAAGGGCCATCTGTGATATGGGTACTGCCTGTTGCCATGGAAATGCTGTGTTTATCACTCAAACTCTTGACGACGGTCGCAGCAGGAGACTGCAGCACTTTTCGTGAGAGTCGCATCCTCCCATCTGTTGGGTCGCGTCCAAAGTACTTAACCTGCACAAAAAGTTAGATAAAAATATTTAATTCTTGCCATGGAATTGTGTTAAATCACAGGACACTGCAACGTGTTTTTCATTTTAAGATGATATTCCAACAGAGTGTAAACAGAAGAAGTTTGAAAGCCACATTAAACACACCTGAAGGGCAAATACAGGCCACTGATGGTACGACATGCAGAATAATGTCATTTGAAAGGGTCAGAATGGTAATTCTCTCCTTCCTGAAATCGCATTACGCACACTTAATGTGAGACCTCACTCTTCACAGCAGGGATTATTATAGCACTGCGTACCTGAATCTGCTGTCCCACCTCCAAGCCAAGAGCACTGGGATGTTTAATCTAGAAGAAGAAAAAAAAAATAACCCACCAGAGTCATAACAATTACCTCATAATATTTACACGATAACAGACTGACCTTGACTAACTGAATGCATCACCTACAAACAAATGGACTTTAACTACTACATCAATAAAAAAAGTTCTTTGACAAGTTGAAATGGCAATACAGTTTCTACTTGGCTGCCATGTTGTTCTTGTTGCCAAGATGCTCAACATAAACAATTTTATGAATGGCACAGCTCCTTCCTGTACCTGGCAGTGCCTCTTTATCCTGTACCTGGCACTGCCTCTTTATCCTGTACCTGGCACTGCCTCTTTATCCTGTACCTGGCACTGCCTCTTTAACCTGTACCTGGCACTGCCTCTTTATCATTTCCCAAACAGTGAGGGTAAAAACATTCCTACAACCACTTCATGGAAACCAGGGAGAATGACAGACAGTTCCTGTGCAGGTGTAAGTGAGACTCTCACCCTCTTGTGGTCTAGCTGGGAGTTATGGAGCAAAACAGCAGTCATGTTTGGGTACAGCTTAACCATGACCCCAATGTCCCTGCAGAGAGAGTGAAGTCAGTCAACACTACACCATCGTCATCATCTTGCTTCAACACAGGGCCTAATGACCCAGTTACAGAAAGGAATTTCATCTGAGAAAAGTAGCCTATGAGAGAGAAGTAGTGTAGAGAAATCGCTTCCACTGTTTAGTATGCCACCAGCTGGCTTTGGTGTAATTTATTAAGATGTGAAATGACATATCTTGGCTGATTGTTTTATGCACAGAAATGAGAGAAATTATGCCATGTCTTAGGCACCGGATAGCTTTAAATATAAACAAAAAAACAAATATTTCCAAATGAGATTACTCAGAAACAGATTTTATTTATGCTAATATGTATAAGCTTATGATGGATGAGTCTTCAGCGCCATAGCCCTGAGGGGCAGATGAGTAAGAACAGCGTTAGCACAGGCGTGTACCTTATTTCTGTGATGGTTGCTGTGTAAATGGCACCGAATTCCAGCTGCTGTTCTTGCTGTGAAAATGAGGCATTATTACTGTGTGCAGCAAAAGTTCATGTCAAATATACACATGATGAATGAAGCAACAGATTACGCCCATTTATTTATGCAAATGGAAAACATAATGAAACGGTGACCAGTGAGAAGGTTCACTTACATCACAGACCAGCTTTAGCAACACTAATAATGCACGTTTGATATGAGGTTCAGCGATTCTTCAGTTTTGGTTCACTCACGTCATCCTTGCAGACTTCTGTGATGAATTCCTGGGCCTCACTCATGGCACCGGGAGTCGGGGCAAAGACAGAGAAGGTCTCCTCATCCACCTGGCTAATAGTCACACCTGCACGGAGTCGGGTGAAGATGGTGGTCAGTTTTGCCTTTGCTGGGGAATGATCACTTAGGTTCAGCAGTGCCAAGACATTAAAGAACACTGAAATTGTCTCAAACACAACAACAAAAATGTCAATTACATTTTACCTTTTATTTATTTAGCAGATGCTTTTACTCAAAGTGAGAAATTGGGAGTTAAGGGCTTTGCTCAAGGGGCAGCAATGATTTGAACCGGTGACCTTCTGATCACTGGCAAAGTGCCGTAATCCACTGAATCACGCACGGCCCCCCAGGCCAAGGAAACAGGTAACAACAAGATCTAGGGTGGTGAGCAAGAAGCAGGAAATGCGATGACGCCATAAACCAAATGCCAGACTCACCCGTCTCTGCTTGCAGTCTGCGTAGGTTGTACCCTCCCGGGCCAACAAAGCGTGCCCGTCGGGAGATGGGCACACGCACCGTCTCTGATGCCATTTGGTCAGAGAGGGGGAACAAGAATGAAAAAGGGGAAATTCAGGAAACGTCAAACGATTTTCCTAATTTATTGGGATTAGGGATGATAGCCATTATAGCCGTACCAACGACAGGCCCGTTGTCCTTGCGGCTCGCCCTTGGTTTAGCGATGGTCTTGTGCATGATAGTCAATATCTCCCTCTTAGCCACTGAAGAAAGAAGAAAATCAACTTGATGAGGGTCTGCCGCATTTCCCCATTTTATCAAAGGCGTATTTCGGGATGCTGTACCCGGGAGTCGGAAAACACGCGAGAGTACCTGTGGCTTGCTGAATAGCCTCCATGACAATTTTCAGGGGCAACCCAGGGATTTTTACATCAGCCTGCGAGGATGTAAGGAGCATTAAGGAGAGTAACATAAATAAAACAAAAAGCGAAAATCCAGTAAGGGTGTAACAACCTGTAAGGCAGTAATGCCCTTGTTTGTACCAGCCATTTTGAAATCCATATCTCCATTGTAATCTTCAATTCCCTGCCAAGATGGGACCGAACAGAAGAAGCTGATTTAAATGCAAAAAATATCTATTTTAAACAACATGACAGTTAAGAGTGATTTCAGAAATATCAGAATTCATTAGTGACTGAATCTGATACCAGAATATCAGTTAGAAGTCTGTAGTCCTGAATTTCAGTCGGCTTCTCGAGGTTGGCCTTGCTGACGAGGCCAACGGCGACCCCAGCCACGGGCGCCGAGATGGGCACACCTGAGACGGAGAGAGTCAATTGGGCTTAATTACAGTCCCCAAAAAAGCAACATCCCTGCATCACAAATGAAAACAACCCATGATAATCATGCTGTCCAATGCCCCATGTTTTGCACAGATTACCACCTAACCCTTGACAAACAACGACCCAATACGGGTACCTGCATCCATCAGAGCCAAGCTTCCCCCACACACCGAGGCCATGGACGAGGATCCTAGCAGAAAAGGCAAACGGGGGGGCGGGACTCAAGATTGCTGAATCCATTCAATGACTGGCCAGTTTCACCAGATGGGAAACAAATAACCAATGGAAAGTGGTTTAAACCAATCAAAGACTGGCAGTGCATATTAATCCAGACCATCCCTCGTCATTCTGTGGCTTTCCAATAAGGAATAGAAAAATAATCTTAATTATACCGTAAGGAAAATGACAGACGCCAAACTAACCATTAGACTCCAACACCTCTGACGTCACCCTTACGGTGAAGGGAAAGTCCTTGGGGATGACTGGCTTCAGGGCCTTTTCTGCCAAGGCGCCTGCAGTGGAGAGAATAATGACACGCTGGAAACGCGGTAAATAACAGAGGCCTGGAGGGCCGTCTGGTACACAAGCGCTGGGCCCAGCTCACCATGGCCAAGCTCTCTCCGGTTCATTCCGCCCATCTTTCCAATCTCATTCGTAGCATACGGTGGGAACTGAGACAAAATATACAGGAGAAAGCTTTCAACGTTAATAAAACATAAAACAGAAAATGTACTTTAATGCTATTTTTGAAACTGGGGATATTCTGTCTGTGGCTTCTTCTGGAAATATAACAGATATGTTATCTGTGTGTGTGTGCAGTGCTGTGTTACCTGAAATAAAAGTAATGTAGATATTTAGAGTCTTACCTACCTCATAGTGTAGCATGAAATTTTTCTCTTTGACTCCACTGTTTCAGGCAAAAAAAAAAATCAGACATATTAGATAAATTTATATATTCATTCTAGAAGCTGGTATAATCAGTGCTGGGGGAAGTTACTCACAAAAGTAATCCATTAAAGACAGAGGTGCAAAGTTAAGGTCCAGAAAGTACAAATCCAGACCAAGGTTTTGTTTCAGCCAACCAGTTCAGTACTCTGTGTCAGTGACTCTTCATACTCAATTGGTTGGCTGAAACAAAACTCCGGTTTGGATTTGTACTTTCTGGACCTGAACGTTCCACCTCTGTCTTTAATGGACTACTTTTGTAATTATACATATTTTATATCAGAAACATACTTTAAAGCCATGGTAATCAGATCAGTTTTGATGCTTGATTCTAGAGAGTCAAATGTCACGGCACAAAGAACCTACAGCGAGAAAAACAAATTAAAAAAAATTAACCTTCCAGTGATTCATTAAAAAACAAACGTTACATTCAAAGTTATCGCAAAAACATAACAGCATGTGGAGGTCCTACCTGTGTCTGTCCTCGCTGAAACAGTGCTGATCCATGAAGGGGCTTGAAAATGTCCACCTCACACGCAATGTCCCTCAGAGCAGTCAGCTCTCTCCCGTCACACCTGCGTGAACATAAGAGCATGCCTCATCTCCGCCGAATCATCACCACGCAAAGCTGCGACGGCCCCTGGGAAGAGAAGCTCCTCAGTCTGCACGTTCTCCAGCACATCTACATAAAAGCAGGAGTCAGGGCCTACCTTTTGTATTCGTTGAGGACTAAATTGCGAAATATCTCCTTAGAAACTGTGTTGAAAGCTTCGATTACATCATAAGGCTCTGCGTTGGGATATTTTTCTGGGGGGAACAAGAATAGTAAAAGTTCAAACAGTGCCAAAAAAAGAAGAAAAAGACCTGAATAATATTCAAAGCATGAATATTGGTAAGGAAAATACCTTTCAGCTGTTCCTCTGTTTCTAAACGTATTTTGTTAATGGCTTCATCCCTGGAAACCTAGTGATTAAACAAGGTTATTGTTAATATTACTAATAGGAGCATAGTATAGCACAGGAAAGTACAGCCAACAATACTTACTTTGTCATGGGAATAATCTGTGAAAACTGCATAGATCCTATCCGAGGCCAACCTAAGAGGAGAGGAGAGCAGGGCGCCTTTATATAAAACGTATAGGAACACACCGAATACCCAAAATAGTAAGAATTATCACTCTGAATATGTGTAATGCACTTTTGCTCTGGTAAATGCAAGTTCACAGTTTACAGTTTATGCACAGAAAGCTCAAATGGTGTTCCCTGAACAACATGGTGAACCTAGCAGGACAGGAGAATGAGCACAGGCAGTCTCACAGGAGGAGATGCCTGGGTACTTACTGCCGCGTGGTCTCCACCATGTCTGGGACAGCAGTGAATGTCTTGGGGGGCGTGCGCTTGGTGACTTTCAGCTCACGTACAAGCTGCTGGATGGCCAGGATGATCTGCTGTGCATGCTTCACTCCCAGTTTGATGGCGTGGCAGAAGTCCTGCTGTAGCACATTCTCTGCTGCCGCCTCCATCATCACTGGTAAAAAAGTGGGTGGGGCAGCAGATACAGTCACGGGCCAATCACAACGCATTGACTGCCAGAATGCACTCTGATTGGTGGACTAAACAAATAGAGCAATCGGGGGAGGGATGACCTCACAGGTAGACTCACCTACTTGACTATGAGGTGCACTGGCCACCACCAGGTTCAGCAAGCTGGAGGTCATCTCCTTACGGGTGGGGTTCACCACAAACTCCCCGTCCACTAGGCCCATGCGCACCGCACCTGCACCACAAAGTCAATAAAAAAACAAAAAAAAGACACAAAGCCTGCAGGGTGAACTGGCTGAGATTTCACAGGCAGAGGTAGAAAGTTGAGGTCCAGAAAGTAAAAATCCAGACCAAGATTTTGTTTCAACCAACCAGCTGAGGACTCTGTGACTGTGACTCTTCATACTCAGCTGGCTGGTTGAAATAAAATCTTGGTCTGGATTTTTACTTTCTGGACCTGAGCTATCCACCTCTGTTCACAAGCTCCAGGACTGGGATGGGGCATAGAAACTGAGAGTTACTCACCAATGGGCCCATTCCATGGGATGTCAGAGACTGCAAGAGCAGCCGATGCTGCAGGAGAGCAGTGAGAGTCAGTGACATGCATGGACACTCTGGTCTTTTAAAGAATGCCCGAGCGGCTCTTTTCATCAGACGCTCTCACCTCCATTAATGGCGAGCACATCTGGGTTATTCACCCCATCCACGGCTAACAGGTTGCATAGAATCTTTCACATAGAATATGGGAGGAAAAGGAACCCGTCAAATCACTCCTGACCAAACATGTCATCACATTATATAGGCAAATTATCTATCTATCTATCTATCTATCTATCTATCTATCTATCTATCTGCTTATCCTGGACAGGGTCAGGGGCTGCTATCCCAGGCACAAGGCATGATGGGATGTTATCCCATTTCATAGAAACTGTGGCGCCAATCACTTAAACTCACCTGTGTGTCATAAAAATAGCCAGCAGGAAATAGGGGCCGGATGGATCGATCTAGGGGGGTGAAAGGGGGGGTGGGGGAAGATGAAGGGGTGCATTTTTTCACTAGCATCTGAAATCAGCAATTGATATGCTCCACGATCACAATAATTGTGCACAAATAGATTACTTTAAAAATAAGCATCAGCTGACCCACCAATCAGTCTGCTGGTGAGGATCTCAGAATCGGTTGTGCCCATTTCTCTGCGCAGGTAGTTTGTGGGAATCCTTCCTGCAGCTGCTGCTTTCTGCCTGTAGTCCACCTGTCAATCACCATGACACAACACACCTCTGATGTACAGCCACAGCTACTGATCACAGCCAATACAGCACAGACTCACTTTGAGCTGGCCAACTCAGCAGGAAGAAAAAGAACGGCTGGAAACAAAACTTACGACCAGCGGCATAAACTGTGACGAGGTGGGCTTGGATTTGCTGACGGCCGTCACCATCACAGAGGTGCTGCCGAGCTGGAAGTATAGAAAAAGGGGGCAAGGTAGACAATTAATAGATACCTCTCAGATCACGTTTGGATTTATCATTAGTACTTCTGGAACAATGTATAAAGTTATAAGCAGTAAAGCAAAAGAAACCCTCTACCTGAACAACTGCAGCTCCATCAGCAAACCTAGCCAGTCTGCCAGTCGAGATTTCAAGTTTTCTTCATAACAAGGAGGAAAATGTCAGAAGCAATCAGCTGGAATGTCTCGGGTGATAAATAGTGATAACACTACCGAAACCATGCACAAATCAGGCAAAGGTTTTTTTTAAAAATCTATCTGTTACCTTAAGTAATTTATAAATGCATGGAACAGTAAATCGTACAGCAGTAGGCCGCAGTTCCTCACAATACCATAAAATAATAATAATATCGGGAAAGACCTTGTTAAAGGTACACTCTGCACACTGTTTACAAAACGGGCATTTGGCGAAAAATCAACACATAGTATTTAAGCAATCGCAACGCTCATTTGTTGTTATTAGGTTTTATTTTTATCAAAGATGATCGTGTTGTTCCAACATCTGTGTATATGGGAAAGCATACGAAATAATTCCTTTCTTAAATCCCTTTACATGCTTTAGTGTCGTATGACAGCTCGTTTAGATAGTTTGCGCTAAAAAAGGAACCTCGTCTAAGAAACCTATGGGGAAAAAACATGCATAAATGGAAAATCCTGACGTCTTATCAACCCAAATGATTTCGAACCCACCGCTATTTCTCTGACAACAGAAAAGGGCTCACCTTTCCCCCAAGTCCACATCTACTTTTTTAACTTTGCTGTGTTTATTCCAAGCACTTTCGTGACATGACCGTAGATGTAACTTTGTTATCGTGGACCCAACACCTATAACGTTTCTCAGTTTAAAACTAGCATTTTGCATTTTTGGGGGATGAAAAAGCAGTCTAATCCTTCCGATGCCGCATAACCTACAAGCTGCCATCTCTGTTCCCCACGTGTGCGGAAGTACGTTTCCCAAGTGCGCCTTCTGATTGGATACTCGCCGTGCATCGGTGAAACAGGATGATTGCATCCGCGTCCCACTTTATTTAAAGTTCCAATATTGTAACACATTTCACCTTTGTAATATGGTCAATATTCGTTATAAATGTATTATTATGTTTTGGTGAGGACAGCGGTGTCCAAAATAGAGACAAAAAATTTGAAACCTGATAATTTACAAAAATCGACTTAACGTCATGGTTTTATTTTACTTTCTATTTTTTGAGTTCTGCAGGGGATTAACTAACAGTTAATCCTTTTCTATTCCAGACAAATTCGTAGATATGGCCAAGCACTTTTAACAGCATAGTTTTTGGTTTGAAATTATACCTTTTCATATTTTTATGAGTGCTCTAAAAATTAGTTAGCATATTAAAATAGTTGTAGTGCGCACAACAGTTTGATTTCACTACTATAGTAAGAGATCATTCTCGATATTTTTAATAGTAGTGTTTATATATAATTATATATAAATTATAAATACATCAAAAAGGGAACAATTGAATGGTTTCACACCTGATTGTACAAAAAATACTACTTCGTGCTCTATTTTCCTTATTAATATTTCAACAGTTTTTTGCACTTATTATGAATGAGAATGCTGGAATTCCGCGCTTCATGTAACATGAAATTGATCTTAAAATGAAAATAGTTAATTCTGTTGGTTAGATTCTGACCAACGCAGGTTGTGTTCTTTATAATATGAACACAAGGGGGTGCCCTCTCTTACAATTTCACTTGACGTTTAAGCGTGTTGTACTGAATAGTAGAGATTGTTTTTTTCTTATAAGGATAATGGATTTTTGAAGAGTTAACTTTTTATCATTTTAGACCTATTGTATTACTTTTTTATTAGAAATTATTTTTTTTGCAATTTCATGCTAATCCCAATCGTTCTTGCAGTACGTATACACATCAGTAATTTCCATGACGAGTGGTATTCCTATATAGCTAAATCTAGAACTGGTGTGTATTCTACAAAGCAGGATTTTTTTCATTAGCCAGGATTGCTGAAGGATGCAGTAGGTGTCAACTTAAACCAAATGTAAAGATTGTCCAATTGGAATGTCACTCACCTTTCATCCTATAGGGCAATTTTCAAAAGGTAACAAGGCTATATAACGAATATGAATAATAGCTCACATAGCCAAAAAAATTCTTATGACCTATCTTATGATGACCTCTTTGTGGAGCTCTCCGGAAGCAGGGTCTATGATATCACGAAGCAGCATCCCCTGAGGTCAGTCCCAGGAAGCCTGCTGATGCCTTTGCTGGCAGCCCACTGCATTATTGATGTGGTTTTTCACTTTCAATGCATGGTCCCAGGTCAGGTAAAGCATGAGATGCTGCTACACACACACACACACACACACACACCACATTTCTTGTATCATCCCCGTGAGGGACTCCGCTTTGCACACTGTGAGACAGAGCAGCTGGTGTGGGCTTCCTCTCTGCAGATCTGTATCTTTCTTGATGTGAGTGAAAAGGTGACAGGCCAGCAGTTATTCTTCAGAAAACTGAAGGGGGGGGGGGGGGACACGAGTCTGTGGCAGAGGGAGGCATATAATCAGTGCCACAGCTTCACTTATCTGTTTATTTGGGGCTTTGTCATTGTGCAGTGGGCAGAAGCGAAGGCTGTATAAGCCTAAGCTAATTACTAACCACTACAGACTTTTGTTATTGAGGCCAACTTGTTTTATTCTGTTACTATTTGAAGCCTCTTTTTCCAAAGATTGGATCTTTGAAAACCACTGCTGTCAGGTTATATTTCAGTAGGAATTTATATGCAGAACCTCAGAATTTTAATGCCCTGATGCTACTTCCATTTATCCCATTTTTAGCACAACATAGTATTTTCGGCCTGGCACTAAGGCCTGTTCCACACATCGCTCTCAAATGACGAGGATTCTGGTACCGCCACAGGAAGCACTATGGATTTCATGTCAAAATGATCTCCCCGCTGTACTTCAGACGCGCACATCATTGCTAATGATGGAGGATTATTGTGCCCGTCCGCTGTGTTTATGCGAGGGCCGCCTGCCTTCAATTGGGCTGGCGTGTGGCAGGGTGCTGTTGTTATGGTAACAGATTAAGGGCTGCGACATTTTAAAGCCTTTATTAGCAGGTTTCCCAGGTTGCCATGGATTTGTACAGAGCAGAATAATTTAGTGAGGAACTTAGACACATTTTTGCTACCTCAGTGTTATGTCGTGTTGGCAGCATGTCCCACACTTGCTGCTAATGCCTTTTATGTGCAGGGGCTGTGCAGAAGTGTTTCTTTCCACACTGAATCATGGTGCATGCAGAAAACGCTCACTTTTTAATGGAATATTCAATGTTGCCAAGATGATAGACTGCCAGAAAGTTTAACGTTGCAGGAGGAGGGGGAGGCATAGGCCCAGCATGGTGATCTGATCATGTCGATGAAAATTCATGCAATCATCTATGTCCGTGCTACATGGCATGGATAGACACATTCATCCATCCACGTCATTTGTGAACATGATATCGGGTTTCACAAAACTAGGAACATCAATGTCCTTCATTATCTACAGAGGTTGTGTTGATAATATGGCACCTTATTCTTGCAAATGGAGAAAGGCATGTCAGCAAATACCTTGCCTGCTGCGAGATATCCAAGTTTGCAGGGTAGTGATATTGCTGAAGGATGCAGTAGGTGTCAGTACGGTTGCCTGGTAACAAGTCCCCAGGGGAGCTGGGGGGGGGGGTGCAGACGGCCTGGAATTCTAGTTGGTTTAGTATCTTCGGAAAAGCAGCCACCTCGAGCACAGATCTACAGATGTTTGAACAATGCACCCCACTGGCCCCCCCACACACAGCCAAAGCCACACCTGGGGCTCCGGCGTGTCTAAGGTTCGTCGTCAACAAAAACTCAAGCTTTGTAAAAACAAAGACTATAAATATTGCTCCCAAAACTAACTGAAACAAATTAAAAATAAACCTCAAATGTCACTGTCTTTGATAGTTTTTGGTGAAAGTTATAATTGTCCATCCTTAATTTCCATTGATGACACACGGAACATGTCTGTCCATTTCCAGGACATTAGCACATAACGTCCGCTGTGTATTCATGTGGGATTCTCAAAAGATCAGACACATAAAATAGCTCTAGAACTTTAAGTTTATCTCTCACAGTAAAAATACTAAAACTTAAGCTGAAATTAGAATATATGGAAACAAAATAGAAATACATATTTAAAATGAAATCCAAAAAAAAAAAAAAAAAAGACACACGGAAAACTAAAGTGGATTTCAAAAGAAATGTGAAGATGATATGGGAATGAAAGCTAAATTGAAAAATCAAAACTGTGATGCCACTGGCATGGCTTAATACTGGGCTCCACTAAGGCAGAAGGAGAGAGTGTGCAAATTCAGGCAGCAGACTCTCCGTCACTGAAGTTCGCTGCATGTGCTGCTTCCCAATTAATCTGAGCTTTCAGCTGCTTTCTTAGGGCAATCATTATAGCACTGCCTTATCTTCAGGTGTAAATCAGTCACTAATGAAGGCACACTGGACACCACAGGAATCTGGCCTGCAAGGTCTGGAATTTAACCCTCCCCCCTTATTTCCTTCAGAGTCTTTTATGCTGCACTTAACTTAGAAAGAAGCCCCAGATCAATTAGGATGGCTGCTGAGCCAACGACGTAGCTTGTAACACTGTGATATAAAATGTGATGCATTGAGCGTCATTATTGGCTCCTTGCTTATTAAGCAGTTTAGTCCTCATTGGACATCTGCCAAAGGGGCTTTGTTTAAGTGGCATAGGGGTCTACGAATTTTCACTGGATTTCCTGTATTGGCTCCACCAGTGTAAGTGGAGGGGGTTGCGCTGTAAGTGGGTCAAATGTCTTCAGCATGCTTTTTTTTTTGAAGCAGTCTTTCAGGACTGCAAACTCCAAAAGCACTAAGACTTTCTGTTGAACTGTCACCTTGTATCTATGATATTTAGACAGTGACAGTAATAGGAGAGTTTCTGAAAACACCGAAATATGGTGAAACATAAACCGCAGCAGATGATTGGAAAAAGACCTCAGTCTCCTTTGGGACTCTACCCCTGCGCCCCCCCCTCCTCCCGCATCTCTGAACTAGTATAGGGGGGGTTGGAGCATTCAGAGCCAAACTGTTTACAGCTGCAAGAGACCAGGCGCGTACGTAATGCTGGTAGTGTAAGGGGAGTGGATTCAGTCTTGCGTTATAAAAACTCAATGTCGCTATAAGAAATATCACCGAAACACTGTGAGGGATTTTACGTTACAGGTTTTGCAGGATTTGAGGCTGGGTTATGCTTTGAAATGACTGTGAATACACAGACTGGTATATGCTGGCTTACATAATGTTTAACGTTTACTTTTCAAACATCAGCGCTGCTTTGCATGACTTTGCGTTAGGGTTGGGCTTAGCTAACAGCGTGGAGATCAGATTGATGGCATCATTCAAAACACCACAACTGTTACGAGGGGCAAAATTTTTCAAAGTACAGTTCAACTGAATTTACCTCAAGCATTATCAGTAATGATCAGTTATTCTTTGAATATGTTTCAAGCAGATCAATGACACTCATAACAATTGTTTGGCAGTAAAGTTGTGAAGTGTAGATTTAATCACAAGAATGACTTGCTAATTGTCTGCTTTGTGATCATTGATTGGTGCCCATTCAATTTAAATTCAGTCTGGTGCCCATGACTGGGCTCATCATCTGGATTAGACTAGTGCTACATTGTCACAGGCCTTTGGTGGCACGCCGGCTGGGATGTAGCCGAGATGCTGAAGGACACAAGTCTGGAGAGGAGATTCTCTGACAGGAGCGCTTCAAAGAAACACATTGATCTTCAATCCGGATGTCCCTTTGTAGCTGTAATATGCTTAGTGAGACAACATCTTGCATGTCACATACCAGATATGGAGTTCTATAAATCATTCAGCACAAACACGCATGCCTCATCATATGATCACATACAATGTCACATAAGGAATTTGCACATATGTGGAAAATACTATACTGTATAAATTATTTTAGTGCATGTGCTGCGTGAAACCCTGTTGGAAAAGAAGCTGTAAATTGTCTTGAATAAGGCCATTAACAAAAAAGCAATTTTTCACCTCTGAAATTTAAATATGAAGCAATAATTAATTCACATGTATTACTATGCTGTATATCCATATAATCACTAGTCCTAGATCCTTTTGCGTTATATTAATAACACAACATTTGTTGTCTCATATAACAGTAATTATATATAAGGGCCTGTAAGCATTCAAATGAAGTCATAAAGGCATCATTTGACTTCTAGACTCGGACAACAATTGAATAATATCCATTTCTTTATGTCATTTATTTCAGTTTCAGAAGCTTTGACGCGATTTTAGTGTGGTTTAGGTTAACTAGTAATTCAATCCATCCATAAACTCAATTTATACCCGCATTGAAAACAGATAGATTTTAAAATCAGCAGATGTCACTGTTGTTACTCGCAGTCATCAAAATAACTGTTACTTGTCCAAACATCTGGTTCTTACCTAGTAGTTGTATAGTGAGCTAAAATGTTTCATTTCATAACTAAGTATTAATATTGAAAGTCACAATATGACACGGATACTTTATTTTCATAGTATTCCAGGTGAACCACAAGTTGTTGTAGATGAGGTGGGACCACCAACAGCTATTACATTGTTTGGCTGTCCGCAGTAAATGAGAAATGATTTCGAATGAACAAGACATGAATAAATGAATCAAACAAAACCGCTAAATATTTAACGGCGCACTATTTTAATTCTTAATTCCAAAAAGCGGGTAAAGGGCACGGGCTTGGCGGAGGCATACAAATCAATGTTTCGTGTGTAAAAATCAGTGCCCAGCAGAACTGATTCGCTGCAGAGGAAAGCGGAGGTGAACTGGGGAGGTGGTGATTCGGCCGGCCCCCTGGCGCACGGTTTCTTGGCTGTCAGGAGACGGCGGCCGTTACTTGGTAGCGCGCGGTGGGCGCGTGAGGATGGTGACGAGGGCGTTAATCAGTTTCAGGCATTCCCAGGAAAGCTGCTGCTGTCTAGCACCGCATGGGAAGTTATATATGCATTTTTAGTTAGCTGGCTATGTTATTTTTTTTCCCCCCAAATCTGTTGAGTCTTTTCTTTTTTTAATCAAAGGATTATCCAAAGTTCGAAATGGACATATTTTTGTATGTGTTTTAAGCGCGAGGCTTGACGTATTTTTACCTTGTCGGTTTCTGACTACGTGAGAATTGCACCTATTAATGTTTTTTTTTTTTTTTTTTTACCTGTTATCGCTCTTATCCTGCTGATATCTAGCCAGCGGCCGTCTGCAGTTAGAACCGACCTTTTTTTAAACAATGCGTTATCCAGCGGTTGGTCTCCCTAGCAGCATAGGATGATGGCTCCGCCGGGTACGCCGTCTCCATCTCACACTGACTCGCCGAGGGTGAAGAGCAGCAGCGGGCGTACGCCTTTTCCTTTCGCCAGGAATGAATCGTCCACATAATTCAATCAACCCGATAAAAAGCGTTTAAATATATGTCGATATCTTTTCTCCTCTGTGCTTGAAGGAGTTGGATATATATACACACGTTGACTGTCGCCACAGTCTCTTGGATTCGGCTATTTAGCTAGCTAACAGAGATGGAAAACGAGGTTTTTACGCCTTTGCTTGAGCAATTTATGCTCAACCCGCTGGTCACTTGGGTAAGATTTCTTTTTTAAAGCTCCCGCTTGAAATTTGATAAAGACGTAAAGGCATGCTAGAAAGGTCTCTGTGTACAGTACCTAACCCTCTTTGTTCTTAGGTGAGGACATTTGGTCAATTAGGTGGGAAGGAAAAGACCAAACTTTCGGAATACGTGGAATTGGTGGACGGCGTCTATTTGAATGATATCATGGTCCAAATGTAAGTACGACAGATTTCGTGCTCCGTATAGATTGTCAGGTCTGAATTAATAGATGCACGCCGCATTACCGTACAGACAGACCCGTACGGGCAGTTGTCATGCTGCGAGTCTCAAGAGTGAATGCTGCTTTGCTTGAATGCTGTAGTCGGACAGAAAAAGACGTTACAGTACAGAAGACCTGAAATTATAATGATGGACCGGTTTGCCTGCTTCAGTCATTCCTGGGACACTCAAGTGTCAACAGTAGCTTGCAGGGCGACTCCCCGCCTGGCCCCCCCTCGGGGCCGGGATCTGCAGTGTCCGTCGACAAACGAGCAGTCCGGGTCTCTGTGACCCGATTTGCGTGATTCAGCTCGTTTCTTTAAGGCTTCGGTTTGCAGTCATGCTTTTTAATATGCCAGGCGTGCTGTGGGCTTAAACTGGTGCAAGTCGCAGGGTGCGGTACTCTGATATGATGTAAATTGTCTTTTTCGACCACCTATTCTTGCGACGGAATAGGACTGAAATGTATAGATATTTTAATTTACCATTAGTGTAACATATAATTTAAGAACTCGAGGTGTGTTTGGGCCACGCATGCACGCGCGATGCCAAGGTCAATGTGATGAATATGGGATGAAGGACTCAATTAGTCCACGGCGCGCGTCCGTGTGGGGCTGCTGCAGAGATTTCGAGCACCACCCCGGAAAGGACAGACAGACAGCGAGCTTTCCGCAGCATCGCGCCCACCGCCCCCTTCCCAACCATTCTGCCTTTATTTGTTTAAAACACCGTCTTTGTCGCGTGATTTCCAATTTCCTCGTCTAATCTTTATCATAATTGCCATGCCAGGCTCCTTTCATCCTCTCGATGTGAGCTCCTTAGGTATTTATCCTTATTAACGGCAGTGTTGAAGCGGTACTACCATCCATTATTCCATAATTTCCCGGCGCTTGACCGAAATATGGAGTTAAATATGGCTAACCGTTTTGGCAAGAAGGCTCAGTATATATTGGAAAGTCATAGTGTGGTGTTTCTGTGGCATATAAAGTGATTTTTTTGTGTTTGAGCTATTTGAAAGTAATTGTTTTTGAGGGTGGAACTAATGCTCTTACAGTGCCAATGGCTGTTAACCTCTGGGCAACTTAAAACAATTTTTCACCATACATATAGAAAGTGTATCCTAAATGGACTCTGCTGTATTTTATTGTCATGGGATATCCTCCAGTTCGATCTGATTTGGCTGAATTAACGTTGCCCAAGATGCATTTTGCCATTCACACTGGAAAAGCACTGAAGGTACTGCGGTGCAGATGTTACAGACCTTAATCTAAGTCTTAATGCTCGGTCTGTAAAATGCTTGGTATCAATTGACACAGTTTCTCCTGCCTTATAAGGATGCCGGTAGTCTGATTTCCAGAATTTGAACCCGTATTGGCTTCTCACCGCTATGAAATGGGCTTTCTCCCGTGACTTAGCCAGATTAGGTCTTGTGTTGCCGCAGCGTTAACCGAACAAGTGCGGTTGCCTCTTGGGTTTCCAATGCCCCATGAGGATGTTCACTTCTGCTGCCCGTGAGCAGCCCAGGCCAGCTGTCGCCTCAGGTCTGTGAGGTCATTCCACCGTAAATCATGCCAGTTAGCAGGCAGGCCAGGAACAGAGTGCCCATTGTCAGGTGCAGTCGTCAAGGCTGCCTTTGTCCTGGTAAACCCCAAATTTGGGGCAAACGGTCGAGGTTTCAGTTCACCCACGTGTGTGGAGTTCTCTTAACACTAGGAGATCTGCGTGACGTGTTGTTTTTTCTGCATCAATCACCCCAGTGGCCCCATAGAATCCATTTTGTTGCATGTGCTTGCATGTTTGAAACATTGCAATGGGGGATTCCACACAGAACAGACAAAGAAGTATGTATTAATCCCATAACCCCGAAACTGATTTACTGCCTGGCAATTTGTTAAGCAAATTAGTCACACTCAATGAGGCTCTGCCGTCCTTGTCAGCTTGCACTCTCATTAAAATGCAGTTACTGGGGGATATAACTCGTATATTGGCAGTCATTGTAATCAATATCCCAACTGCTTTGATTTGTCTGGGGACCTCAGCTGCACCCCCCCCACTTAATTACCCAAGTGATTAAGATTAAATTTTGAATTGTGCTGTATGTCTACATTGTTTTACATGTCTGCTCATCTGTTAGTGCTGTGTGTCATGCCTTTGCTCTCTGTGACACACGATGCACTTGGCCAGTAATGCTGATTTTTGGAGCTTGGTAAATTTAATCAGGCAGTCTAGTGGCTCATATTGCTATCTTGTGAGGGACAAGGATTCACATGCTAGTGAGGCATTGATGAGCACCACACCATGTAGGAGGGAAGGGCTGGAAATGGCAAATGGGTGACACTTTTTGTGTGACTCCTTATTAATGTGACCCCTGTATTGTCAGACAGAGCTGTTACATCAGTATGCCTGGATGAGTACATATAAATGTACGCCTGCTGGAGAAATAAATATGGACAGTAGAACCTTTTGGAATGAGAAATAGGACAGTTGTCTGCTCTCCCTTTGACACTGATGTGCCCTGTGTTAGGAAGTCTCTGAGCTGTGTTGGGAGTCTGGGGTATTGGAGGGGATCCTGGATTATTAAATGGTTTGGTTGACAGTCTGCAGATGGCAGAAGCTCAGGGCTGCTATACATATTAGCAGTCATATTTTAGTGTGAGGATGCACTGGGCAGCATGCGAGGATGTACTCCTGTGTGGAGAGGAGGAACAAAAGCTTCTGTTGATAACAATCAAGTGTATTATTTCTTTGTCTGCTCCAGTTTTGATTGTATTGCTACCAGAAATGAAGAATAAGCTTGTATGTTTACTGCCGAGATTAATACTGTGTCTGTGGGTTCATATGGACCTTCTCATAGAATGGCTGAATGCTTTTAAGAGGTCAAGTATTTTGCACATTATGCATATTAGTTGTGTAGTTTTTGGTTACTAACTTGCTGCCCCTTTGCACAATAACGTTCTTATATTTGCACAGATCTTCACACCATGCCCCTGGCTGTTGTGTGGCATTCCGCCTTACGGAGCGGTTGCCAAGCTTATCCTAGTCCACCACTAAGCACAGAATTACGCGCCCTTAAGGTTGTATGAAGCAGCAAGCGTCAGTCAGGTCTGTCTGTGTTGCTGGGTCTAACTCTGCCTCGCGGCTTTCCCTCAGCTCCTAGACAAAAAGATCCTGCTTCCTGCTGCTTTTTTACAGAGCGTCACTTAATGCAGTACCTAGAGGGGTTGATGGCCTTCTAGACTAGCTGGAAAGCTGCCGCTGTGAAATTAGCATCCAACCCCAGGCTGTACTGCCTTCATGTAGATATCTTGCACAGATATCTAGTCTCTTGGCAAGCCGCTACTGTTTTACGAAACCTGCTGAGCAAGTCCACAGTCCATATTCATCCACCCCGACATCGGCAGCTTCTGTGAACTGCAGCCCCGCCCCCTCACCCGGCCCCCTTTTTGCCCTGTCTCCCGTTGAGGCTGAAGTGGCATAGTTTGCATTCTTATTGAAATCCCTGTGCGTACTTGTCGAATTCCCCACTGCTGGTTCTCATCCTGAAAGATGAAAAGGCCCTATTGCCAGGAGCAGACAGGAGGGAGGGATAAACCTCCCCCCCATCCCTCCCGGCACTGTGCTACCTGTCAGGCACCAGGGTCTTTACTATTAACAGGCTGTCCTCTGCATTTCATGTCTTTGGCCTACTTTTATTTAAAAGAGTCTGTGCCTAGGAAATGCTCATTGACTTACCTTCTATTTACCATCTCCCTTTTATTAAGAAAATTGTGAAAACAAATGTTTTATGGTTTGAAGTATGAGTTTAAGGAAAAGGTGGCTTATTCAGATCAGGCTCTCCTTTACATTACATACTGATAATGGTGACCCAATGCTGCAGATCCTTCTAGAGGCAGCTGTCATGATAAGCTCATGTAGACTGGCGGTAACCGATGCTGTACTGAATGGCGTGATTCCTGGTGGAGGGTCGTGGTCTCATCCTGCATCGGGTGGTCTGCAAGGGTGTCCATGGCAGCTGGCAGGCTGTCCAATATCCACCTGTCCTCCTCCCCCACCCCACCTCCCATTCAGGGCTAACTTTTTTAGCCACCATCGAAGACTTGGAATGTTTATGACTCTCCCTCTAGCACCCTAGCCCAGATCTAGTTTTGTTTCACTCCCAAAGCCCCCTCCAGTCAGCCTGCACTGTGCTTACCACACGCTCTACTAATGATAGCTTCCCCAGTTTCCCTGCTAACCCTGTCCCCTCCCAGAAGGACACTCCTAACCCAGACGAGCAGCCTTGCATAGCAGCGGTTCACGTGCTGGAGCTGACCTCTGCTGCAGCTGAAACTTATACAAGCAATTGTAAACTGTAAATTACTCCTGAGCCCCCCGCCCCCAGGGCGCAGTGGGCCCCAGCTCACTCTCCCATTATTCCACACATTGATGTGTGTCATGCAGACTTAACTTTTTTTTTTTTTTGTGGTCTCTCTGCTTTGGTACTCGCTGACCTCATGATGCTAAATTAACCAGTGAGTATAATGCACGTGGCCCTTGCTCATCTGCAGGCCTCTTTCAGTGTGGCAGATCCGTTACTGTTCCCCTATTGTAACAGTAAATTGAGACACGGCGCCCCTTATTCTCGCATGCTTTACAGGATTACATCTCCTACCCTGCCTTCTAATTAAAGGGGCTATGATGACCCCACGCTGTGCTTCTTCAGAGGCCCTATTTTTGGCTGAGGGGGGCGTTGGCCACTACGTGAAGGGACACAGTCAGTGTGGCTCAACCCGATTTGCCAGATTGAAGGGCAATGGCCTGTGGGAGCCAGTGATGTAATGAGGGCCATCGTGGCATTAATGGATGTACTGGGGAACCTTGTGTGGTGCTAGAAATCTCAAATTCAAGAATATTTATTTAAATGTTTATATTTAGCAAAATAAAAAGCATAATAAGTAGCCCTGTAAGTACTCTTATGTGCAAGTTGAGGTTACCTCCATTAAAGGTCTCAGTTTAGCATTAAGCAAATGGAAAGGTTCATAAAGGCCAGGAAATGTATTTTTGTGCTTATTTTTCCAAGGCCAGTTTTTAAAAAAGAAGTCGTCAGGCTCTTTCCGATATCATCTCAGTCCTACACATTTATTCTTTGCTTTGGTTTTGGTTTTTTTTTTTTGAGTATTGACCGGTTAAGAACATGGCAGTGTTGGCCATAATTAATGAGAATTTTCCAAATTACAGAAATGCCATTCTGTTGGCACACTGACACTTTTATATCCACATGAGAAGGTGAATTTTAAGTCTCGCAGATGGTTGTCCTATAGGCCAAAATGACAGACAGTATAAACTAAGCCTTGAGTTGGTGCTGTCTGAGTTGCTTTCTGTATGGGTTTATAATGTTTGTCCATATATAGAGAGTCATGGCGATCTCACAAGCGGTGTTTCACTGTCCTTGAGGGGACATGATTACAAGAGCTGCTTCCTGTAATTCAGATGAGTTTAAGTTGTCTGAGCCTGATTTAAAATGCTAGACTGGTGGGGGGTTAGGATGAGGTGGCCTTAAAAGAATGTTGACAGAACAGGAAATGCTTTGGTTGATTCTTCCAGCATCCCATTTGAATGAGCCTTAAAAGTCCACATATCAAACTTTTGTGCGGCTTGGTATATCAGTTTTAGGTTTAAAATTAATTTAAATGGTAAATATTAAGAGTTAGCAGATTGTTAAAACTGAGTGGATTTATTCAAGGTCTGATATGCCCATGTGTACGTGTTTAGCTCTCACCCATTTTTTTTTTGTCTGCAGTCAGTTTTACACAGTGACAATTGTGACCTAAATACAGTAGTAATAGTATCAGTAGTACTGCCAATGGTATGGAAAAGTGGAGCATTTCAGGTTCTCTTGGGTCTGCTGTGTGGAAAATGAAGTATATTCAAACATGATGGTGATTATTAGCACATTACTGACCCACCACCCCTTAAGCTGGCTGTATACTTCAGACAAAAACGATGGAATCTGTCACATGATGTGTAATCACTGCATTGATCACCATTTTGGAGCACTGCCTGTTTAGGTTCCCTGAGGAACTTTTTCAATTGTTCTGATCTCACCCATTGTTCACAGTTGGCTGAGATAGATATGATGCCACGGGGTTAGCAGGACTATGCAGTTACCGGCATGTTTTTGCACTGCACTGCCCTTTAAATAATGTGAATTAAAATTTATATTCATGTACAATAAAAGTTAGTAATCTGTGGTTCAGCGTATCCTTATGCTTGATAAACATGTCGGACTTTAAACTGCAAAAAGTACCACTACACCCCCAATGTCTTTTTTACCTTGTTTATCCACAATATCTCCTCTTTCAAAAGATGATTTGGTTGTTGAGCTGTCCCTTTCATCACTGCTACTTCATAACTTATTGCTTTCAAAATAGTAGTGTGTGGCATGGTCTGCTAACCGAATTGAATAAATGTAAAGATGACAAATTTATTCAGATTGGAAACTTTTGGGTGTCACAATATGCCTCTGTAATATTTTAGGCATATTACTAGTCTGCTTATCAAATTGTGGGCATAAATAAATGTTCATATAGTACAGAAAAGCTGGTGTCTGAACAAATGTGTATGCCTGTCATCTAAAGTCTTGAGGAGCGATATAATTGTGATTATGTCGCGATGTGATATCATGCAACACTAATGTGAAGGATTGTTTGCACAAACCTATTCGATTTAGTTTTGTTTGGATCTCATTTAAAGTATATGTCCACCTTAAGTCTGGTACACGCAGTTAATGAAGTGCCCCTGCTGAAGACTTTCAGTGCCTACTGCAATGTTTTTATGCCTCTTGCACTTGGATTTGAGGTTTGAATTCTTGAGTAGGTAAAATGATGGTAGTCGTATAAATAAGGTTAATAAGCAGAAGCTCTTCAGCCAGGAATAAAAGTGAAAGAGGGTTGATTCAAGTCTGTTTCATTTGGTAAAGTGAAAGTAAAGTTAAGAAGCAGTAAAAGTCCACTCAGAAAGGAAATGATTCTTTGGCTACACAAGAACAAGACTATATGCAGCAACAGTGAATGTAAACTACAGGCATCCTCTAACTGGTCATAAAAATTGTAAAGAATGTTGGGGGTTGGGAACACTAAACAGTTGCCTTCATGTGTTTGCATCCAAACATCACTGGAGATCACTGCTGGGAAGGTATTGCATGTTAGGTAGAGGTGTAACGATACGCATATTCGTATTGAACCGTTCGGTACGAGGCTTTCGGTTCGGTACGCATTACAAACCGAACGATTTAGAGAAATACTTTTATCCCTCTGTAGTCGATGGCATCGTCGGCGATGCCGAGTATCTTTCTCGTCTATTTCAGTTCATAACCGTGACACCACTGTGTTGTATCGAACCGAACCGTGATTTTTGTGAACCGTTACACCCCTAATGTTAGGTATGAAACCTGGATCTCAAACCTATTTCAAATTAACCCAGTTTCTGCCCCTGATTTTTAAGGTGATGTGTTCCATTTAGCTATTTTTTTTTTAATCAGCAATCAATTTTTTTAATTATTGAGGTTTGTGAAAATTTTGAATGGTAAGTGTGGTATTTTCAGTGCCATTTTATACCTTTTTAATTGTATACCTTTTGTCTTTGCCCTCAGAAACCCTAAAAGCAGTACTCAGAGACCCAACAAGAAAGTGAACAATGATTCCACCCTCCGGATACAGAACCTTTCCATTCTGATTCGCCAGATCAAGTCCTACTACCAGGTGGGTGGGGGTTTGACTCCTGATAGAGACACGGGTGCTCTCTGCTGGGAAAGAGGAGCTGTAGGATTTTGGATTTTGAAACTCATTTGCATTTGCAGGTGGAATCATCTGATGGGTGTGTAGAAGAATGAACATAGTATTCATAAGGACATCAGTTTATAGAAGGGAAGCAGAGATTTAGTAATTCAGTCCTTTTTTTAAGCATACCACCCACTGCTGGGCACAGGCTGATTTTTAGTGAGCAAGCATGATCTTATTTTCATTTACATCTTTGAGCTCCAGTGGAGCCTTTATAAAGGGAAGTCAGCCATATTGTAAAGAGTCCATTACTACAGCAGGATATTATGTGATTTGATTTGCAATAGCTGGTAACGCCACGGTCACTGGTGCTTTTACTGGTGCAGTGCCCCCCTCTCCCAAGCATGGCTGATGATATTTCCAGTTTGCTTTACAAATAGGAGACACCACCCCCTCCCCCTTACAAAAAGGGGAGGGGGGAGAGAAAAATTAAGACCACCTAGTGAAGTTATTTGAAGTTTGTTATGGAGAGGCAACGTTGAGTGTAGCCTAGAAAGATCCTCAGAAGACCCCTCCACCCAACCCCCAAACCGGGGCGAACGGCACATCTGTCCCACAGCTGGTACCAGTGTAACCCCCCAAAGGGAGACTGCAGCTTTGACTTGACCTTACACTGAGAATGGGAATCGCTGGCTGTGTGTGAGAGAGAGTATAGAATTTCCACTGTGGAAAACTTTTGCAGGTCAGAGGATAAAATTTAGCTGTAACCAGCTGAGAAATGTTAGTCTTATGAAGTAAATCTGTTCTGTCATTTGTATTTGTATGTTTTTGGTGAATTGTGGCAAAAGGTCAGTGCCAGTCGGCTTCTTTGTAGATAATATGATTTGGGTTTGCTCACTGCTTGTTTAGTTTTATTTGCTCAGTTGTCATGTAGAGCAGGCCTGCTCTTTCTGGCTGCCTTTGATACCTGTGGGGATTAGGGGCCACTTTGGATCTTCAGATACTTATATACTGAATACAATATTCAGATCGGTATTGGCATCGATCCAGACCTATTAGATAGATCGGATATTGGCCATATGTGACCGATCCACATCTGATACTTATTTAGTTTTCGGAAGTTCATAAAAATATAGCTCCTATTTCTTATTTAATTGATTAATAGCTCTTTCTAATTTTAGATATGTTTTTTGCGGCATTCAAGCCTCTCAGTGTAAAGACCTCTCAGTCTTTTTGCAATTCAGTGGGTGTGAGCGCAGTGACTTCTGCCTGCTGTGACATCATGTGCATACCCTTTGCAATACGAGGAGCATAAGAACGTCAGATAAGAGAGTGACGATCTGAAAGTATTTCATGCTTTTATCAGCAACTAGTAGCACAGTGATTTGCAATCTTTGTAAAGACAAAATTTTGAGAGGTGAAAGCAGCGTTTAGGGGTAAAATACCACTAATCAGAGCACACACAATTGTGTGAGATCATGCCAGTAATATGAAAAATATATAAAGTGTAAATATTTATATATACATTTATTATATTAAAAAGAGCTCTGGTATCAGAATCTGTATGAGTATTGACAGATGTATATAGGAATCTAATCGGAACTGAAAAAATGTGGATTGTCCCATCCCTAATACTGAGCCTTTGCTCACAATCAGGGAGAGCTAAAATGTGGAAGTTTAGGAATAGGTTGGCCTGGGGCAGGGCAATCGTGAATTGGCTGTGCCTTGGGCTGAGAAGAAAGGCTGCGGAAATATTTTCAACATCTGTGATGGTGTGTGGCGCCTGTGTGGGTGAGGGGTGTATGGCCCTAAATGTGAGCTGTCGCATGAACCTTGGTCAATAACGTTTTCCTTTCGGATCACTGTTCTGAATGTAGGGCATCACATCTAGATCTGTGCACACATCCTGCAGTCTGGTTTTATTCATCTGGGTTGAGATTTCACTTGGTAGTCCTAAATCTGCTAAAAAGTCCAGTGTCAAAGGAGGTTCTCTGCTCATTCTAGTTGTTGTTGTTGTTGTTGTTAGCTATAACCACAAAATGTGATTCATCTCATAGGAAGTTGGTTACTGGAATGTGTGGAAGTGGTGCTTGTCTATGAAAAATCAGTGGTAATATTTCTCAAAAGTTGTGTCATGTCTATTTTACATGTATAGCAAGTTTTCATGTGCTTATTTGTGCTTGTAGTGTTAGAAGGACAGATGGGTAGTAATTCCTCTGGCCTGTTTGTCACTATGGCAGCCTTATTATGTCTAAAATATGTAAGCTTTTTGCTCACTGGCTACTCAGACAGGAAATGCTTCATAAACCATTTTGGTTAACTGTTTTCCCAGCAGAGTTCTGTTCAATGCTTATTATTTCTGTTATTCAGTGCTGTGGTTTAAGAATTTAGCACCTTATTCATAGGGCTGGTCCGAATACCATTTTTTGAGCTTCGAGTATTCGGTAATGATCAACATCGAATATTCGAAGCTTCGGTGGGAGGGGGCTGAATATATTCCTGTCTCTAATAAAGGCAGGAATCTCTGTGTGCGTCTGTTGCATTTTTATGTCGACAACCGTTCATCCAACTGCTGCGGACGCAAGGGAGTGCAAAGTCGCATTTTTGTGTAATATGGATACAGGCAAGTCGC
>JAODLC010000065.1:3271783-3295437 GCA_026781145.1 Hippopotamyrus pictus | reverse complement strand
AAGTGAAAAAAATCAAAGAAATTATCTGGCATTTTTTAAAATTTTTGCTGTATCGAAAACATACCGAACCGTGACACCACTGTGTCGTATCAAACCGAACCGTGATTTTTGTGAACCGTTACACCCCTAATGTATGCCTTTTCAGTCATTTGACATTTTTGTTTATTTTTGCATTTAAGAAAGTGTTCTTTTTTTTAAAAAAAAATAAAATAAAATAAATGTATATAAATGCACTAAAATGGGAGTTCAATCATTAAAAAATGTCCCATCTTCATTTTAAGAGACCTGTCTATTTTTTCTTTTTTGAATAATTACTATTGCTCTTTAATAAGACAAGACAAAAGTATTTCTTATCCAATTTAATCTATGGAATAATTGAAAGAATACCTCATTACTAAAATAATCGATAGCTGCAGCCCTAATCTATTCCCAGTTATAGCCAGGCTTGTCTCTGGGTGTTTCTCACTCTCCCTTTAGAGCTAACACCTCCAGCTGGGGACACCCTCATGCTCCATGCCAGCTAAATCGGTGGCTGGTAGCCCGGCAGCTTGAACAACGCAGGCCTGTTTTGCCTTGGATACCTTGGCGGAAGTGTCCAAAACGCATTCAAGGGTAGGCCTTTGAGAAGAAGAATGTCTCCATTGCCGAAGAGGAAAGCCAGGCTCCTGTTGGTCAGGAAGTAATGAGGGACCACAAGCACAATGGTGGTCAACAGAAAAGCCGTTTGACTCTCAGGAGCGGGTTTAACCTTGATCTGCTGAAGATGCTCTTATTTATATGTGACTACCAACAGGAGGATCGTGATGGGTTCTTTCATGTGTGTGTAGTCAGCTATACCTCTGGTTTGCTTTTTCTGTTCCCCTTCGACTTTTTTTTTCTCCTAACAGTCAAGGTATAGTTCTGTGTCTTTTATGTTTATGACAGCATTGGACACAGTCTGTCTGCTTGCGGGACTTTAACCCTACTAGGTCAGGTATGAAACTGCTGTTCTAGGCTGATGTAATTCACAGCCCCTCTTGTGTGTTCTGAACTTTACAGAGTCTTCTGTCCGCGTCTGTCTTGGTAGCTAAAAGTGACTGATTTAAATTTGCCTGCTCTCGAGTTTACTGGCCTCATGCTGAATAAATGTTGCAAGTGATGGCAGTGAAAGGCACTGGCTTTGCTCCAGGTGGGCCCAGACGTGGGCACGGCAGCGGCCTGACACCGAGGCTGCTGCCCCTTCGTTACGCTCAGTCTGGGTCTCGGTCAGGGAGCCTCTCTGAGGTTTAATGGCATGGACTGAATGGCTTTCTGTTTAAAGGGCCCGCCTTGTGTTTAGTGAAGTTAAGACTCTTTTTCCAAAGCCGGCACCGCAGTGAATGGTGTTCATTCATTCCTGTAAGTTAACTGCATCAGTTCAATGGAAAACAAGTCGCGTGTTTGTCATGGGAGCCCCGAAACTGCTGTATGTTAGGGTCTCGGCAACCTGCTTGCTTGCTTGTCAGTAACGTTGATATGAAACTCGTCAGACTTGCTATTGAAAGAGGGGTGTGTTTGTGTGTGTGCGCTGGTGGGGGAGGCATGCTGGCAGTTACCAAACCTTTCCAGCTGGGCCTGGAGAAGGGCCATGGCCTCAAAGACATTCACCCGTGAAGCAGATAGCTAGTCAGAGTCGACAGTTAAGCCTGTGACAATGTTAATTTCATTCATGTATCGTTGTGATGCATCCTTTGATTTGCACCAGATCTTGCAGACTTGCAGATAAAATGAAATTGCAGCATAAAATGTAAATTGGTTGGCATTTTGGATATTTCAAGGAAATTCAGAGCAGTTATGGACTACCGCCTCCAGCGGGCCTCCCGTTTCTGGCCACTGGCCATGCTTGAGTCATCGTCTTACACCAATAACTGTGGCCGCCTTGGCACGCAAGGCAGTGAGGCGCTCACTGAAATGTTGGCAGGAAGAGATCATCCCTCATGTGACCGGTAGAGCTGGCTGCCCCATTCTTTTATGATTTTTTTTTTTTTTTTTTAATAAATAATTTTTTATATATATTTTTATTCTGTAATTGAGAGACCTATGTTCCACTAGGGGCAATCCAACAATTTGATTCATGGAGGCTCTGGTGAGGTAGAAGTCTCCCTCACCATACAGCAAGCCAGATATTATACTGTCTAAAGTGTGGTACGTTGTTATATTGACTTTTCTTTGAAAGCTGTTATTGTTAGAACTTTCATACTTTTTCTAGTGATGAAGAAGCCTGCAGTTTTTTGTATAAAGTAGCTCAAGGAATATTTTTGATGTACCAGAAATACTGGCTATGTTAGTGCTAAAGCATTTTGTCAAAGCATTTTGGAATAGTTTTGCCTGCTTCTCATCGTTCGACAAGTTTGTAGCGTTTCACGGTTTTGCAAACTTAAGCATGAGACCATTAGTACAGATGGTCACCTGACAGCCATGCGTCTATCCTGAAGCTAATGACCTCATGTAATGATTGTGTCCTTCATGGTTTCTGTTTTAAGTCTTCAGGGCAGATTTCTGCAGTTTGTAGCCACTGCAGATGGCCTTTCTGAGCCCATCAAGGACTCAATCAGTTGAATTGTGGGCTGTCTGTTTCTAGGGACTGTATGAAAATTTCTGTTGGGAAGAGGAGTAGAATTAATGATACACATGGAGTAGAGGATTGTGAATGTAGGGGATCTCCTTAGCAAATCGTAGAACATGCACTTGAAACCTACAGTTTCATTTTAAAGAACGATGTTCCATTCATGCCAGATCCCTTACAAAGAACAAAATGCTTAGAATGCATTGTGCCAATAGCTGCTGTGATCATCTGACAAGGTCATGTATCATTTTAGGGACATGTTCTGCGTACTCCCTCCCCTCTGTAATGTCTGGGATCAGCCATCTGTGATCTTCTTCAGACCTCATCTGTTTATGTTGCTTCTCTTCTAGGAGACATTGCAGCAGTTGATTATGATGCCCCTTCCCAATGTGCTGGTGTTGGGGAGAAACCCTCTCACTGGTAAGTCATCCAGGTCTGCCTTAATTGTAACCCGCAGTCATGTCTTTTTCACCACATAGCTTTTAAGTGCCCTTAGGCCTCACAGAACCCCTTAACTTGTAGGACTGTAAAATTTCAAGTTGTCACCACATTCATAGGATTAATATTTGTATTGTAGTCAGAGAAACAGGATGTTGAAACTGATGATGCTGTTTCAGTATCACTTAGACAAATTGATTTCAGAATACCACTATTCCTTGCTTTATGATTGACCTTTGAACCCAGGGCTATGCAGGGTAATGGCATATAATCTGAAAGGGATTGGCCTCTGAGTTATGATGTAATTACTCCTTCACAGGCAACTCAAAGGTTATCTTTGCCGCAAGAAAGAGTTTATGAAAGGCAGCTTTTATTTAGTAGCTCAAGTGTTCATTATGCCACACAAGTTTGTTTTTTTACAGTGTCAAATATTGAATATTTTTAGAGAATTGTTGCTGTCCAGCACTCCAATAGACAAACGTAGATTTGAAGACCTAGGTAAAGACATTTGGCAAAATAGTTGGGTGTCAGGGTTTTTGGTGCCGAACAGAGGACTCAGATTTGGTCAATTGCCAAAAAATAGGAGCAAAATCTAAAAAGCTTGCTTTAAGAATGAATTTCAAATCTGTTAATGTTTTTTTCATGTAACAAAAAGACAAGAGCCAATTACTACCACAAAAAATGGTCAGGATTTGTTTGTGACAGGCCAATGCTTCTCCAAGAAATTTTTTTTTGAAGAAATACAAGCATCTCTGCATTTTTTGAGAGAGGAGTATTCTCATCCAAAATTTGTGTGGCTGTACTGAACAGCTGCTTACTCTGTACCTGTGATTGGAGCACAAAGAAAGTGTGGCACTCATATTTCTCGTACTCCTCTCAGTGAAGACTCCAATATCTAATGAGGTTTGTGGTGTTGAATGCTTTGGCAGAGCAACTTCTTCAGCACATATGTTACAAATTGCAAATCCTTCGTCTTTGAAAGATTTCTGCTAAAACTTCCAGACTGGAGATGACAGTGCCTTTGCCATATTCGTTATTTGCAGAATTGATATTTGAGATCGGTCAATTTTTAAAATCGGTTTGTGATCGATCGGAGCATCTCTATCAATTGTTGATAGTTTTACCCTATTCTGGATCGCTACAGGAAGGTCACATGTGAACTTTGTGTACTTTTTGTACACAAAACAAACTAACATTTTTTGGTGGTCTTTGAAACATTTGTGAATGTTTTTATGAGGGGGTACATTCATACAAAATGTTAAAGTAATAAAACAGCTAAGCTTTTATGCTTTGTCCTGCAGAAGCTTAGCCTGTGACCCTGTATGTGTGCCACAAATGCTCAGACAGCAGCAGCTGTCTTGATGCGTTTAAGTTGAACAATAACTACTGTTTACACACTGTTGCTCTGCTAAAACAGGTGGGCACCAGTTTGCTGTCAGTATTTTCTCTCACATATGGGTGGGGAACAGCAGTTTGAGGCAACAATGCCCATGTTAGCAGAATTTGAATGTGGTAACATAATTATTAACAGGGACTAATTCAAGGTGTTGAAGGAATGCTTTAGAGTACAGGGAGTTTTAAGTTTGGTTTATTTTTCATTTAGTGGGTGTCAATGCTCTTTTTTTAATATTATAGATGGTTTTGTTAGGGAGATGAACCAGCAAACTCCTGTTTTAATGTGATTTAATTAAATCTTGCCCCCCCTTGCTATAGTTAACCTTTGTTGTTAACCAAAGCAGTAGCAAATGGATAGTGTGATCTAAGGGTCCTGCCTGAGCGATGGCGGGGCTGACACATGCTGAGTGTGCTGGTGACTCCCCAGAAGGATCTGCTTCCTGTTCCTGTGCACAATGGATGAGCAGGAAGTGGGGCAAGGCCTCGGCGGCTCACCCGCATTGGTGCGACCCATGTGTTTCCTGACAGGATGCGGGACATTGTGATGAGCAGAATATTGCCTACTGTGATTCAGCCACTCGCTGGGCTCCATCTACAGGAAGCCTCTAACTTCCATTCGCTATTTTAATCCCGTCTGCCTTCTCTCTCACTGCCCCTGTCTTCCCCCCTCCTTCCCTCTCATATGTTCTTTGTTCACTTCCAGTCAGTCCCTTTAAATTATTCATCAAGAGCCTGTTTCTTATCTTCAGCCCTTCTGGACATTTTCCTTCATAGATCACATTATTGGCCTTGCACATGAGGCTTTCATTGTGCACACACACGTACCAGCACAAGGCCACAAGCCTCTTATCACGGTAGAAAATTTCAATGGCTACCTTTAGGTTCTTTTTTTCCCTTCCAGCCCCGATAGCATGCTGTGCTACTCTAGATGTTTCTGAGCCTCAATAGCAGTGTTAAGTTTCACCACACTCTGAAATCACGGTCATGGTGGGCCATTTGTGTACAAACCATTTTTATTGAAGGTAGTAATTGGAGGCTATGATGGTCTAAATATGAAGAGAAATTACGTAAATGGACATTAACACAGTATGAGCGTGTCCATCTGGCAAAATGGGCACATTAGCAGTTGTATTAATGGTTAATCGGTACCCTAGTATGCCACCTGCTCCGCCCTGCCATGTAAATCTGTCATCACAGCGTAATCTTGCTGGGCCGTCTCTCTTCTTGCTTCTCTCCTTCATTTAGCCGAAAGGAGGTCACTCCTGAACTAGTTTATTATAACTTAAAGTCCAATGCTTTGAGCACTAATGAGCTCACGTAGTATATTAACTGTTATTCCTCAATAGCCTTGTTTGTGTCTTTATTTATAGTATAATTTAATATGAATGAAGTGACTGATCACTGTACCAGTTCTAAGTTTTCTGCCTCCGACTGTGATGTGCTTTCTCTGAGTCCAGACAAGGGCTGTACCCTGAAATATAATTTTCAGAAACAACAGATTTTTTTGGAAACTTTCAATTTCTGCCTATATACTAGAAGTAGCAGTTTGATATATCTTTAGTTTTTAGCTGTACTAAAACACTCCTCAAAATGGAATTGAATGCTGGGAGGCATTCATTCATAGTTTGTCATTTTTAATTTCTGCATTTTTTGTGGTTCTGAATTAATGCATACCTGTTATGTTGTTTCCACTTTCAAGCTCATACAAAGCTAAAAGTCTGACCTGATGACAGTTTCATTTTCTCTGAGGGCACAGCTGAGCCGCAGCAGTTGGCCATTTGACAGCATGCAGAAGGTCATGTGAACTCCATGCAGTTGTAGCAAGAGCAGGGCATATGTCCTTGACCAGGTGCTGATAGACTCGAAGTCCGGCCTGTTAGACATAAGGCCTGCACCAGTTTAGGCCCTGGTGATGACCAGTGTGGACACTAACATTTCCAGTTCAGGTCAATGTTTGCTTTTCCTAAGGAAAACGCATTGACTTGTAATAATGGTCAAATTACACCCTTGAACATCTTTTTGGTTTAGCTGAAAAGGTTTTTTTTCCTCTGAAGTGGATATTTCCTTTATGAATTATGTTCATGAATTTGCAATGAACCTGAGAATGCCATTGGATGATTAGCAAAGCCAGGGGAATGTTAAGTGTGCTAACCTTGCTTACTATCTGGTCCATTACACACACCCACTCTCGCATTGATTTTTGTCTCTATCAGCACTTTCATGGAGCCGTTCCTCACCATTAGCCCATTAGCTATTGTCTCTTACTGCAGCCTGTAGCTGTTAAGGCCAGTGGCCTCGAGCTCTATCTCCACTTTCCAAGCCAAAAGCAGCCGCTCCCTCCAACTATCCCTTTGAGCCCAGCTGTGGGCTCACATCTGCCGGTCGCATTAGGGTTGTGTCTGTCCTGTGTGAGTGCTAGTGTCTGCCGCTGCTGCCGTCGTAGTTCTTTCTGTAAGTAAGCTCCTTTTTTTTATCCCCCTAAGCCCCTGTTTGCCATCTCAGGTTCTCTGGTCCAGCAGGCCCTCCTCTCTGTCTGATGGACTTGCTTATTAAGGCCCAAGCCAGGCACCAGACGGCCAGCCTGCTAATCCACCGACCAATCCTCTAGATTAATCGATCTGCGCCCTCAGTTTAGCAGCTCGGCAGCTGAGGGTGTCGTCATTCTGTCATCATCTTCCTCATTTCTTCATTTATTCTGCGTTATTGCTTTCCTTCTCCAACTGCTGGTTTTGCGTCGATCATTAGTCTTTTACTTCCAGCTTACCCTGGTTCTCATGCAGGGAAGCCCCGTAGTGGGACTGTTATCCTGCAGTGTGTCAGCAGGACAGTGGAGTGCTGGTCTTTGTGATGCCTGTTTGCATACACATCCTGGCCAGCAGGCTGATTACAGCTTGTGTTGTGTGTTGTGTGTGCATGCCTGCGGTGATACCAAGCTGCCCTTCTGTGGGGGGGCGGAATATGCCACAAGCCAGGCGTGTTTCCAGTACCAGACCTTTTTTCTTAATGCCTATTCGTGTCCTTTGTATTTATGTCATGGTTCTAAAATAACTTGTGGCCGAACCATGAAATCGGTCTCTACAAATGCTTTTGTGAGCTTGGTTCACCACTGTTTTTGAGGTTTGTTTACTTAGCTGATGGCCGCAAAATCATTTACACATCTGCTGAAGAACCTCAGTGATGGGAACGAGCAGCACTCTGAGACTGAAGCCAGCAGGAGCATTAAGACTCAACACCTTGCTCTCGCTGCTGATGTGGAGTTGGGGGTCAGACTGATACGCAGAGCTCTGCATTAATACACATTTTCCTTGCAGAACAAGGGCTGGAAGAGATGAAGAAGCTGCTGCTGCTGCTGTTGGGCTGTGCTGTTCAGGTGACGCCTCTTGACATGTCATCTTGCTCCTTCACATGTGACCTTCCCACAATGCCTCTTTCATTAGTTCTGCATATGTGTGTGTACATTCAAATTATAAATGTCTAACTTCTAGTCAATTAATCCAAAGCAAAGAGCTGGTAATCATGCGGTACGAGAACAGCCGAGGGCTGCTCATACCCTGTGCACCAGCAGCTCTGGTATCCTGATAGATAAACGTCAGATTCCAGATAGGAGACTGACTGTTCTCTGATGTCTCTTCGCTGTAGTGCGAGAAGAAAGAGGAGTACATCGAGAAGATCCAGACCTTAGATTTCGACACAAAAGCAGCAATAGCATCTCACATTCAGGAGGTATTTAAATTTCTATTTGGTGCGTCATATCAGATTATATAATACAAGTTATTTTTTTATCGCCCATGCTTTCATTCTTGGCTGTGAAGGTTACAGCTGTCCTGCACAGTTGTAAGCTGTAAACCCCATGCTTTGCCACATAGGTGACCCACAACCAGGAGAACGTGTTCGACCTGCAGTGGGTGGAGGGCGACGTGTCCCATGAGGACCTGGAGTCCCTGTCCAGGAATATGGTGTTCCACCTGAAACGCCTTGTGGACGAACGGGATGAGCAGCTGGAGGTACAGAATGTCAAAAAAACGGAGGGACCGTTTTTCATCAATTCTAAAAAAATCAGAGGTGCCCTTGTAATACGAAAGGTTATGGGGTGGCGTGTAGAGTGGATGCCAGCCATGTGGGGCGGGGGGGGGAGGCAGTAGGCAGGAAATAAATACAGGATGAATAAAGAGCCTACTAGTAAAGGCATTGCTAGGTGAGCAGGGGGTCACCCGCCTCCATGTTTGGTAAAATGAAACTGTCCACCCCAGGGCAGGGTTCCCTTAATTAAAATGCTCTCTCTTCAGCTGTGCAATGAATTATCACTGGAGAGGAAGCAAATTTAGTCACGCTGTTGGGTTCTGATTAAATGTGCCCCCAGGTTCTTGTGTGTTAGTGGTCCCACCTATTGGGGGTGTGGTGTCCCCCCCTCCCCGGAAGGGCCTAAACATTGTCAGATCCACAATCCAGACATCCCTGAAAAAGGCAGGAAGATATGTGCTTCTGGTAATAGCACCTTAACTCATCTGAGCATCTCCATGGTGATGAGATGCTCTTAAACTCAACAGCAATTTAATCTGTCTTCTGCACTGAGTTTGAAGTTCTTTAGCTAATGGCTGCACGGTCATTAGTGAATTAAAGCTGATATAGTCAATACTATGTTGAAGATATAATTTCTATAAAACCCTCAGGATCAACTGATTGTTGCTCCTTAATACTGTGTGTGGCATTCTGAAATCCATGTCCATCCTATCCCAATCAGGCAATTGTGGAGCTGACCCAGGAGAGAGACTGCGGCCGGGCATCTCCTCCTGAGGCCGGGGCCCAGTCCCCCAACGGCTCCCCCAGCATGCGTCGCACCGAAAGCCGCCAGCACCTCTCGGTGGAGCTGGCCGACGCCAAGGCCAAGATACGGCGACTCCGTCAGGAGCTGTAAGTCCCCCGCTGGCTCCTTGCTGTGCCCAGTTACACCAATTTTCCCTGGTGAATCACTGTCACGGGTTTGGGGGTCATCCGTGTTTAATGGCCTGACAGGTTCAAAGTTTTAAGAATTCTAGTATTACTATTAAGAATGCTAACTATTACACCTTAGGATGTGTGTAACGTAATTCCAAGCAAAATGACTGAACAATTAAATAACTGAACAATTGGATGGATAAGCTTTGTGTACTGTTAAGGTCATGTCTATAAAATAGTCTGATAGTGGCCAGACCTGAAAGTTTAATATTTCATTGGCTATTCTTAGTTTTGGTCTTTCATAATAATAATAATAAAAAAAAAAATGTATGTAAGCATAAGATGATGATTAGTCCAATTAATTTTTTGGGGAAATAAATGATTGGAATGAGTTGCTTGACTGATTATTAAAGGTTTGTGAACAGCGTTTCTCATTAGAAGAATTAATGCATCTATTTTTTTTAATGAGTAACGAGTGTGAAGCCTGCAGCCTGATTTGTGTTTGAGCTGAGGGGAGGCTGAACCACGAGCGTATCTTCCTCAGACACATGGGGGCGAGTGCCTGATACCATGTCTGTTTTGGCCCAGGTTCGAGATGGCTTGATGTGATAAATGGCTTTGTGCTCGGTTGACCTACATAGTTTCCATGTTTTTACCGGGAGCCCATTTTAACCTTTTTGTCTGCGTTCATCCCCCTAACCGAGAAGGGAAATGCCCTCGCGCTGCAGTTGCTGTGGCTGACATTATGGCGTGACCATCACAGAATTGTCCCCACCCGCAGGCTAAAGCAAAGCGTGTGGCGGGTGATGGATTAGGCGTGCCGGTGTTTTGTGGAGATTACAGATGGAAGACGCACAGCTGGTGCGTTACCTCCGTTCAGGCTCAGCGAGGGCGTCTGTCATGAGCGTCTGCCGTCGGCTCCCTGGTCGCAGTTTAGTGCGGCTCCACCCTCCAGCATGGCTACTGGTGCCTTCTGTCAGGCTCGCAGTGGTGGCATTGTGCATCCCAGACAGTGGTAGGTTTAAGCGGTTGGTCTTTGGGTCTTTGAGAACTGCTGCAGTTGAGGCATCAGCAATCCAGGTGGACTGGCTGTCATCAGACTTATGGGATCCCCAGAACGAGCCTGAGGCTGGAGCATGCGCATGCCAGCCGGCACAGAGACTCATTATTCCCATCTAAATCTCGGACGGTGGGCTGGGGGGTGGAGTATTCATATTCCTGGAGCTTCAGCTTTCTAACCCACATACCCCCCCTCCCCTGCCTGCTTTGAACCCTCTAGGGAAACGACACGACAGAAATAGTTTTATTTTTATGGAAACATTCATTAAGGATGTAGGGAACGGTGAGGCAGAGCTAGGAGACTGCCAAAGCGATTGTAATTGAAATGGATTCCAATGAAGCTTCCGGCTCTGTTGCTCAGGCCTGAACTTTTTCTGAGCTTCAGGATGGAGCTTTTTCATTTTATGTGATACTGTACTGTACAGGGTTTCATGTGTTGTTGGTTTTGTGTTTTTTTTTTTTTTTTTTTTTTTAATAATCATTTTGTTCCAAACGGAGGTTGGTGACCTTGGCCGCGCGATCTCTTCCTTTAGGCTCTGTACTGCAGCGCAGAACCACGCCAGCGTTGTCTCGTGGCAGTTCATGTCGATTCTTTGTCTCCCGTCGCTTTGTCTGTGCACCATCCTCGACCGTCGCCTCCCAGGAAATTCAGATGCACTGAAAGGGTGCTTTGAGTGTGGATAGGTTCTATTGTGAAGCGACACAATGCGGTACGTGGAGCAGAATCAGGGAAACACGCAGGAGTGTGTGTTCATGTGCTTTGCGTCTCCTGCTCTGATGGCTGCCGTTGCGGGTTCCTTTCATGGCAGGCCTCCTGAATCTTTCAGTGTTGCTTTGGAGTTTTACTAGAGGTTTCAGCTCCTGTGGTTTTCTTTTTAATCAGGATGCATTTGAATTGCTTTTAATTTGTTTTTGCTTTCTGTTTGCTGCTGTCTTCTCTGCAGCAGCCGAGTGAATCTGGCTGGGATGGGTGTGGCGTAAGGAAGGTTACTGGAGCCCTTGTAGTTTTGCCAGCAATCATTTTGACCCACATCTCAAAAATGGGGGGGGAAAAAAACTGCTGTATATTTACGAGCTCGTGTTGCCCCTGAAAGCAGGGAGCTGACGCTGTCATGTTCTCTGTTTGCTCCCCCAAGGGCTGTGACTCGTACAAACAAGCGCTTTCCTGTTGAACAAGCACCAAGAACCGCTTCGCATACATTAGAATGTCAACATGTGCATCATCTTCTCTGAAGCCCGTAGGAACCGGAGAGCTGTCATCTCCAGCTTGACATTAAAAAGCAAGATCTGAGATCATTGGCATGCAGTGTGAGAGTAGCTGGAAAAGCTAGTATTTTTTGCATGTGAAGAGTTGATGTGATTTTGGCAGGAGGAACCCAACCCTTTTTTACAGTTGGAGATTTGATTTATTGATTTAATAAGTTTCCTCTTTTCATTGTATGGTTAATAAATGGGAAACCTTTGTATTCTAGATGTGGCTGGACATAATGTACAAATATGGAAGTAGCAAGGTGACCTAGATGTTTGAAGAGGTTCATATTTTCTTATAGTTTGGCACACAGAATTTGGCACTGGCAGCACTGGTTTTTAATGCTACACATCCACACAAATACACTCATACCTTGTTTCCACCAACCTGGAGCCATTTTTTTTGTACCCCAGAATATTTATTTTTTATTTTTTATTTTTTTGCCTGTAGAACCATGTGAAACCTGTTTCGGATTAGGAATCGGCCCGGCACTGGCTCCAGCATCTCGTTGGTGGAAAAGGGGTATCTGTAACCTCTCCTGTGCTTGTGGGCCTTCAGCCCCTGCAGGATCTGCTGTAGCACCTGGGGTCAAAAATATATGTTGCAGTTTGGTTTGTGTGCAGTTATTCGACCAGTGATTGTCTTGTTTTTTTTTCACAATCAAAGTGGTATAATTCTAAAATGATGAAGTTGGCAGGTTCCTTAAGATGTGCATTTTCTCCTTTTATCACGAGTACATCCTGTTGGTGCAAAGGTGGTAGAGCTTATACTAAGGCAGTACTGAGTGGCCATTGGCGCAGCGATCAGGCAGAATGAAGAAAGATGTGCACGGCATTTGTTTACATAACATTTAGCACCCTTCCAAGCAATCATCTCAACAATGTGAACTTCATACATCCATCGACGGGCCCCTTCAATAAGAGGGGCTTTTTAGGAGCAGTACAGTGACAACAGGTTCAGTTTGTTTGTTGGATTTGTATGTCCATGGCTGTAATTACATGTATACACACCAGCAATGTGTGTGTGTGTGTATATAAAACACACATATATTGTGTTTACACACAGCTCTGTTCTTCTGCAGGTGAAGTATTTTCTGGTTAAGGTAAAATCAAAAACTAGTGCTTTGGTCTATGGCAGAGGTGTGTTTTTTGCTGGAAGTATGGGCTGACGAGAGTATCCAGGAACAACTGGATGCAACACACAAAAACTGACATTTGGTAAATTACGGGATTTTCTTATACATGAAGCACAATTAAGTTGCTTTGTCGCATACTCAGTAAATCTATGAGGGCCGTGTGTCATCCAAATAAGCCACAAAATAAGAACATCAATCATGAGCTCAATCGTGCTGGGTGGTAGTGCATTTCCTCCTGTGTTTTCTTTAATGTAAAAAGTCACATAGTGATGATGGACACATGCTGATCAAATATCCACTACTTCTGCTCTCTGTTCTTGCTAAAACGGTCCGTCTCTCTGTCTCTTATCGACAGAGAAGAGAAGACTGAGCAGCTCATGGACTCCAGGCAGGAGCTGGACAGTATGGAGGTGGAGCTGAAGCGAATCCAGCAGGAGGTAGAGAGCTGGGCAATTTGGGTCAATTTGGCACAGAGACCCTGCAGATCACCGTGGATAACACCCCAGCGAATCGGCAAATTAAAATGCCCTGAAGAGCTGTCAACACGTGTCTCTCACAGCCCTGTGAAGAGCCTGCTGAAGAATTAGCTTAATATCGCTCCCTCAGAGTCATTAATCAGAACCTGTAGCTGACTTGTAGTTTGCTCTTGGATGTGTCTCCAGAGCATGTGGGTGCATCTTCCAGAGCATGTGGCTGACCTGAGGTTTGTGTTTGGATGTGTCTTCCAGAACATGCAGCTGTTGACAGAGGCCCGCTCAGCCAGGGCTTACCGTGATGAACTGGATGCCCTGAGAGAGAAGGCGATACGAGTAGACAAGCTGGAGAGTGAAGTAGGGCGCTATAAGGAGAGGTTGCACGACATCGAGTTCTACAAGGCCAGGGTGGAGGTACGGCGAGAAGCTGGAAACATCAACACAGTCATGGAAAACTGCTCATTTAATCTCCATAATTTTAAAAGTATAGGGAGGGAAAAACAGGGGCTGTGTATGAATGTGTGGCCTCTGGATTTCCAGGAGCTGAAGGAGGACAACCAGGTACTGCTAGAGACCAAGAGTATGTTGGAGGAGCAGCTGGAGGGGTCGTGGGCACGCTCCGACAAGCTGCATGAGCTGGAGAAAGAGAACCTGCAGCTCAAGGCAAAAATCCATGACATGGAAATGGTGAGTCTCTGGGAGGTGGGGTCTCCGTTTGTAGAAGCAGCCTGGAGATCTCCTGCTGATGATCTGTGGTGGCATTCTCAGTTGTGGTATGGGGCTTGCGAGGGCTTTGTGGAGCAAAAATCCATTCCAGAGTGTGCATGTACTCTTAGGACCGGGACATGGACAGGAAGCGCATCGAGGAGCTTTTGGAGGAGAACTTGAACCTGGAGATGGCCCAGAAGCAGAGCATGGAGGAGAGCCTGCATCTAGGCTGGGAGCTGGAGCAGCTCTCCAAGACACCAGACCACTGCGAGGGTAAGTAGGCAGATTGGTACATTTTAATTATGCTTGATTGATTAAAGTAATTAATAACCTACATTTTTTCAGACTAATGTTAGACCACCTGCAGTTAATTATTCCTAAGTAGCCATCCTGCACAACAGAGTGTTTACACAGATTCATCAGAGGGCATAATAGGTTTCTATTTTGAGGCCACACTCATTTGGTGGTTGATTCCATAAATATTCTGTTATGATTGTCTAGAGGTGTTGATCGTGTTTGTGTTTGTTTGTTTGGCCTGTGTCTGCCTGGAAGTTGGCCCAGGCAGCACTCAGTGGAATGCCGTTACTTTTGCCTCGTAGTGCCGCAGAAGTCCCTGGGCCACGAGGTAAACGAGCTGACATCCAGCCGGCTTCTGAAGCTGGAGAAAGAGAATCAGGCCCTGCTGAAAACGGTGGAGGAACTGAGGGCGGCAGTGGGCCCAGCCGAGGAGGGCAGGCCGGGCTTGCTCGGTGTCCAGGTTGAAAACCAGAGACTGACCCAGAAGGTGAGAAGGCGCATGAAGGCCTGGGTTAGTGCTGCTGCGTTTGTGGTGGAAAAACTAGATGAACTAAGTGTTTCCCAGTTGGGTCCTCAGGACCCACAGGAGCAAAAACATGGACTGACTGTGGGTCCCAAGGATCCGACTAGGAAACACTTCCCTTAGAAGTCAAACAGCCAGAAACATACTCAAGGTTTTTTGAGAATTTTTTTCCAAGGTAATTCTTCCTGCATATGGGAAACTTCTTTCAGTCCTCCAATTAATACTAAGCTTTCGGTGAACAAAAGCCATAAAACGTCTTGCCTGCTAACTAAAGATAGAGTAAATCCTCAGGTTTCACATCGAGGACTTTACGGCTGACTCTATACATTCCATCAGCTTTGAGATCGATTTGCGTTTCACTCAAATTAGCTGAGCTTTTTGCCAGATGTCGCACAATTGGCTGGTCGCATGCAAAGCCGCTTACAAAGACTTTGGTGACTCAACCTATTTCCTCTAATAATACTTATCTGGCAGAGCACACACACACACGCGCGCGCACACACGGGAACAGCTGCAACATTAAATTGGATCCTTTCAGGCAGCCTCCGATTACCATTGCAGGACACTTAATGACTGAACCACTCATTTGTAAATGATGCAGAACTTCCTCCTCCACAGCCGTCGTTAATCAGCTGGAGAGAAATGAGTGTTAATTGATGCAGGCAGACTGAATCCGTGGAGCCTGGCTCCAGCTGTCTGCCTGGATAACCCATGCGTGACCGGAGCAACTGCAGGATAAACGGAAGGAGAAACTCCCTACCGTGGTCCATACTTGCCCTGAATGCATGTCACTTCCTGTCCAGCACAGTCATGTTGGAAGGCATATCATGAGTGGTGCATCATGTTAATAATGAATGCTGAGGAACTGGAAGCTTTAGAGCAGATTAAAGCTTTATCAGCCGACTGTTATATGTGCATTGTATTCCACCAAAGATGGTAATAAAACAAGCATTAAAACGACCACAGCCTGTTATGGTAGCTCTTTGTATCTGAATTATAGCTTAGAATATATGGTCAAGCCTCGATGAATTTTGTGGACCTTGTGATTGAAGATATTCAGAATGAGGTCATTAACTGGGTTATTCTGTAGCATGGGTGTGTGGTCAGTAAATGGTTAAGCTTGCATTTTAATGTGACGTTACCCCCTGTGCAGCTGGAGCAGCTGGAAAGCGAGTTGCTCTCAGAAAGGCAGAGCCTGCAGGGTGCAGAGAGCCTGAGCGGGGACCTGATGAAGGAGAAGGCCCAGCTGGAGAAGACTCTGGACACTTTGAGGGAGAACTCTGACAGACAGGTAGGCCACTCTGCGGGGGCCAGGCCACTGATATCAGAACCACCCACCAGAGCACAGCGGCTGCAGATGGTTCATGGATTTGTCACTTTTTTATTAAATAAAACTGGAACATTTCTGGGCCCCTTCTGGAATTGCCAGAGGTGGGGCTTTTGGTCATCCTGTCATAAGGCATTAACTGCATAAATGCCTATCTTTGACAGTGTCTGTGCTGCAATCCCTCCCCCAACACATCTTAGCTACCTAAAAGCCGTGTCGCTATTAAACACTAGGAGAGTTGCAGCAGTTTTTGGAAATAAATTTCAGGTGCATTCATTTAATGCTGGTGCCATTATTAAATAATTTTAAGTAGCCAGATAGCTGTAATGAAGAATAATACAGCTAGGTGTATTTATTTTTATAGCTCTGCACTGAGAGCATATATTCTGCCGCCGAATTAATGACTCATGTCACAGCATCATAATAAAATGTAATGGCAGGGGAATTTTTGAGAAATAATGGCGTTAGATTTCAGCCTTGGCAGGGTGTCATTTCCCATGGCATTCAGCAAGCTCTCGTACCACAATCTCCCCATACCACAGATGAAAGTACTGGAGCAGGAGAACGAGCATCTGAGCAGTACCATCGCATCCCTGCGGCAGCGGTCCCAGATCAGCGCAGAGGCACGGGTCCGAGACGTGGAGACTGAGAACCGGGTTCTCCACGAGTCCATCAAGGAGACCAGTGGCAAGCTTAGCAAGATGGAGTTTGAGCGTAAGCAGCTGCGCAAAGACCTAGACCTCTACAAGGAGAAGGGTGAGAGGGCCGAGGAGCTGGAGCTGGAGACGCTACGACTGGTACGGGAGAATGAGGGCCTGCAGAAGCGTGTGGCCACCCTGGGGATCACCTGCGAGAAGGTAGAGGCCCTGGAGCGTGAGAACGCGCAGCTGGAGGTTGAGGGCCGACAGCTGAAGAAGAAGCTGGACAGCCTGAGGAACACGGCCCTGCAGCTGGAAGCTCTCGAGAAGGAAAACTCCCAGCTTGATGAGGAGAACCTTGAGCTGCGACGTGCGAATGAAGCCCTTCGATCTGTCGGCACCAGGCTGGCTCAGCTGGAGCTGGAGAACCAGGAGCTGGAGAATGAGCGAAGCCAGCTGAAACGCAGCCTCGAGCTGCTGCGAGCCTCCTCCAAGAAGACCGAACGACTAGAGGTGAGCTGCCAGGGCCTGGACACCGAGAACCAGCGGCTGCAGAAGGCGCTAGAAAACAGCAGCCGCAAGATCCAGCAACTGGAGGGGGAGTTGCAGGATCTGGAGATGGAGAACCAGAGCCTGCAGAAGAACCTGGAGGAGCTGAAGATCTCCAGCAAACGGTTAGAGCAGCTCGAGAGGGAAAACAAGGTGCTGGAACAGGAGACGTCACAATTGGAGAAGGACAAGAAGCAACTGGAGAAGGAGAACAAGCGTTTGCGGCAGCAAGCTGAGATCCGAGACTCTAAGATGGACGAGGACAACCTCCGCATCGCCCATCTAGAGAAGGAAAACCGTTCACTCAGCAAAGAGATGATCTTCTTCAAGGATTCCTGCACCAGGGTCAAAGACCTGGAGAAGGAGAACAAAGAGCTGGTCAAACAGGCCACCATAGACAAAAAGACCCTGATGACTTTACGGGAGGTAATGACATGGCTTACTGACAATGATTACTGTTGATCTGGAGTCTCCATAGAGATCAGTGTCGGAGCAGGAAATGTTAGACTGATTGACATGCTAAATGTGATAATTATTGCTAAATACTGATGTATGTCATTGATTTGTGGTGTTTCCAAAACCATTTTTGATCATATATGTGACAGTGCTATGCTTGTGTGCCATTTCAATGTACAGGAACTGGTGAGTGAAAAACTGAAGACTCAACAAATGAACAATGATCTAGAGAAGCTGACCAATGAGCTGGAGAAGATCGGCTTGAACAAGGAGAGGCTTCTCCAGGATGAGCAGAGTTCAGATGACAGGTATTACACGTAGACACACACATGCAGCCAAAGTCCCATCCAGCCCAACTGTTACAGCCTGGCTTTTGTACTCGCTTGGGCAATAAAGAGATCATGTCCCCTGCCAAAGCAGCCGTTTAATCACTGGCTTACAGTACAGCAATTAGTGATATACTTATGACCCCTTATCTGCCTTGCAAGATGAGGCGCTTCCACTGTTTCAGGAGGCACATGAGATTTAATCCTTACGTATGTAACCGGCTGTAGAATATCCCAGCAAAATTAGGTTCAAAGAATGCCTGATGGGGTATTTTGTTTGCTACCGATATGACAAGGGAACAAAAAACTTCTAATCTGGCTTTGGAAAAACTTCTGGAAGATTTCCTGAATCATCAGTGTTCCATGCCCAGGGGGGGCCAGGGGGGTATAAAGCTACCTGGAAATGTTCTGTTTGTTCCATGCCTGCCTCCACCGTGCTGTCTGTTGCCCTCCTTCATGCAGCCCTTCAGTCGTGTCCCCATCGCTATTCTTCACAGCAGGTACAAGCTGCTGGAGTCTAAGCTGGAGTCCACACTGAAAAAGTCCCTGGAGATCAAAGAGGAGAAGATCGCCGCCCTGGAGGCTCGGCTGCAGGAGTCATCCAACCTCAACCAGCAACTGCGGCAGGAGCTGAAGACTGTGAGTCTGCAGGGACTCTGATGCCAGTGTCCTAAAGTTCTATTTACATACACAGACATTCAATCATCTTTTTCCTAAGCAGCATAAAAAGGAGTGGGACTAAGGCTGGGTGTCATGTGGCTCTGTGGTTGTGTCAAATTCCGTGGTTGGCAAAGTGACGTCACTATTGGGCCTCTCAGCAAGGCACTTAACCCTTAATTGCTGCAGAGACTGGCCCACCCTGCATTCACAATTGTATGTCACTCTGGATAAAAGTATCTGCTAAGTAAATGTAAATAAATGGCTGCAGCCTCATCTCAGCAGCAAATGCTGTAGACCGCTTCACTGCTGTCCTGACAAACTCCTCACCAGCCGGGCTCTTGGCTGATGGGAGGGTCACTGGCCGAGGCTGACCAAAGACCTCCACTGCAGGTGAAGAAGAACTACGAGGCCCTCCGTCAAAGAGAGGAGGAGGAGCGCATGGTGCAGAGCTCACCACCTAGGGCTGGGGAGGAGGAGGTGAAGGCGGTAAGCAAGTGGGAGAAGGAGAGCCATGAGGCGACGAGGGAGCTGCTGAAGGTGAAGGACCGGCTGATCGAGGTGGAGAGGAACGTAAGTGTGGCCGTCACCGCAGCTCAGCACGGGGGGCTGGCATGCCGTCTCAAAGCTGGACTGCTCTCTGATGGCCGCTTTCACACACTCACCTCCGCAGAACGCCACCTTGCAGGCAGAGAAGCAGGCGCTGCGCACGCAGCTGAAGCAGCTAGAAACTCAGAGCAGCAACCTGCAGGCACAGATTGTGTCCCTGCAGAGGCAGACTGCCTCGCTGCAGGAGAACAACACAACGCTGCAGACCCAGAACGCCAAACTGCAGGTAAGCTGTGCAGTGTGTGTCCGGAAGGTTCCTCATGTTGACACTGGGGCTGGGTGAAATGCCTAAAATATCACAGTATTTTTGGAGATTTTCACAATATTGATAACATCACAATATTCTGTAATTCATATGTAGAAAACAGAAATGTGATAGGTGGTTTTGAATTTTTATAATTTATATGATGATAAATTACCAACAACAGACTCAAACATTGATGGAATTCATGTAAAAATAGTGCATTACTGTCTATTATATGAGCACAGAAGCATTTAGGCTGTATCACTATATTCACAATATTCAAATTGACGATATAAATGTTAATAATCACAATATGATATATTATCGACCAGCCTTAAAATGACAGCCCCCTTTTCAATGTGTTACATTTTATGATTGTAAGTATACATATATTTTTATGATTTTTTTTACGTGTTAATTAGTGATAATGAGTAAATGATTTGGGTGTTTGTCATTCTGTTGGCTCCTTGCTTACAGTCAGGCTGAGGTCTTCCTTTCCCGTGCAGGTGGAGAACTCCACCCTCAGCTCCCAGAGCGCCTGTCTCACAGCCCAGAATGCCCAGCTGCAGAGCCAGCTGTCCAGCACGGAGGGCGAGAAGGAGGGTGCGCTCCGGGAGCGCGAGGACCTGCGTGCCACCTACGAGCTGCTGCTGCGTGACCACGAGAAGCTGGCTGCGCTGCATGAGCGCCAGGCCGCCGAGTACGAGGCCCTCATCGGCAAGCATGGCGGCCTCAAGGCGGCACACAAGACCCTGGAGCTGGAGCATCGCGCGCTGGAGGACCGGTGGGTCTCCATGCTTGGCCGACTGCTTCTTAGTCTGTAGATATATCAACGATAGCTTCGCTCTGCCACAGCGCTCATAAAGTCCATAAAATGTGTTCACTGTGTTCTCTCAGGGTTTGTAACCACGTCTGGTTGTGCATTCCAGGTACAACCAGCTGCTGAAGCAGAAGACTCAGTTGGAGGAGCTGGAGAAGGTTCTGAAGGCAGAGCAGGAGAAGATGCTGTCTGAGAACAAGAGCCACCAGGCCACCGTGGCAGAGTATCACAAACTGAAGGAGGACAACGAGAGGTATGTCAGCTCCCCCTGCCCTGTGATTGGCTGGCGTGGTGTATCAGAGCAGCCAATGTGGGGTCGTATTTAGAGGATATGAAAATACTAGGGTCGTTGTCAGAATGGCATCTCTGTGCCCCTATTCCCAGGTTAAACCAGACATACCTGCAGCTGCTGAAGGAGAATGAGGGGTTGCAGGTGGATCACAGGACCCTGAAGAGCCAGCTGAACAACGCCAAACTGGAGCAGACCAGACTCGAGGCCGAGTTCTCCAAGCTGAAGGAGCAGTACCAGCAGCTGGACATCACTTCCACCAAGCTCACCAACCAGTGTGAGGTACATGGGCTGTGCCGAGGGCTTCACACCTGCCTGGGCTCTCCTGTCCTACTAATATATAAGAGCTGGGCCTTCTGTACTTAATCCTACCTTGGAGTTTATATGACCACATTAAGGCAAAGGTATTGAATGTATGCTGTACCTAATATAGCTGCTCAGCCAGCTTAAGGGAAACCTGGAGGAGGAGAACCGGCACTTGCTGGACCAGATCCAGACGCTGATGCTGCAGAACCGGACCTTGCTGGAGCAGACCATGGAGAGCAAGGACCTTTTCCACGTGGAGCAGAGGCAGTACATGTAAGAATTCCGGCTCTGGTCCCGGTGCCGTCACCCCTGTTCTTCGCATTGCTAACATCAGAGCCTTGTCCTTCCAGAGACAAACTGAATGAGCTGAGGAGGCAGAAGGAAAAGTTGGAAGAGAAGATCATGGACCAGTACAAGTTCTATGATCCCTCACCGCCAAGGAGGTACGTCCATCACCAGCCCATGCTGATGCCCAGTGGATTAGCCTTTGATATAGTGAGGCATCATCTCGTCTATCCCACAGAAACCTCAGTGTGTATCCTCTGCTCTGCTGATGGCCTGATCTGTTGTGTATTTGTGTATGTCCGTTATGCCGAGATCGTGGTGTGGATGTTTATTTTACTTATGTAGATTAGATCAGATGAGCAGCTGACCAGTCCCTGTTCGCGTTGGGTCATTTTCCTGGGCCTTCTGTAGCGGGTGTTTCCTGTGCTGGGCATGCTGAGAATGTGCGCGCAAACTCCACTGTTACCACCGTGTCACATGTTGCCCGGGGGGGGGGTGGGGGGTGCGCGTCACTCATCCTGTTCCCCTCCATGCATCCAGGCGTGGCAACTGGATCACCCTAAAGATGAAAAAGCTCATCAAGCCCAAGAGCCGAGAGCGCATCCGCTCGCTGACGTTGACCCCCACGCGCTCGGATTCCGGCGAGGGCTTCCCAGGGCCCTTGGGCCCGGACAGCCAGGACAGCTCCTCCATGGGCTCCCTGGACGACACCCTGTCACACAAGAGGAGCACCAGTGAGTATGCCAGGCTCCTGCTGGGAAAGTGGATGGGAGGACTGTCTTGCGCACCGCCCGCCCCCCACCCGTATTCTCTCTAAAAGACGGGCAAACGAGGCCCGACAGTGGCAGGTGGCAGACAGACGCAGACCAGGCAGTCTGAGTGAGTGCGCCGCTGGATAAGGTGTATAAGGTGTCTTGCTCTCGTAGACCTAACACTGTCTGTGCTTGTTTCTCCTCACTCCATCTGGAAGGGAAGAGAGGGCAGATCATCCATTTGCAGTGTCCCTCAAATGGTATGCTAAAGGGGTCCGCAGGCGTGGAGGGGCCCCGGGCCCCGGCCAGTCGCCATGCCATCGAGCCGCGCCTCATCCTCCCTCTGTGTTCTGTCTGTATTAAAAGGTGCAATTCCTGCCCCAGCCAGCAGAACGTCCAGCAAGTTTCTGCCTCTCCATGGGCTCTGTGTCCCCAGAACACCTTTCACATGACCTCAGTACCTCAGACAGACTGCGCTTCAGTTTATGTTTTTTCTCTGATTTATTTTCATCAGTCCCCTACCCGTATAAAGCATTTTTAGCAGCACCTATGTAATTAAACCTTTAAATATTTATACTTCTAATTAAACTGTGAGTAACTGCTCCCAGCTAGCGACAGGCCACTGCGTGCATGATAGTGAGTGTAATAGTGGCTGTTCGGATCGTATCAGTGAGCCATTCCCAGCGGGTTCCATTTAATCATAATATTACTACACTAGTTGATATTGAGCTCCAGACTAGACAGCTGTTTCGGGGAGCTGGATCCCACCTTTTCCACAGCCTGGGGCTATTTCACCCTCAACACAGTGGAGCCCCCCCACCCCAAGCTAATTGCACCGTTTAATAGCGTAACAGTGTACGTGCCGTGTGTCCTGTCTGCTGTTCCACCTGAAGCACGCACCCCCTCCACACGGCCATACCACCTGTGTGTGTCGGAGGGGGGTTGGGGGGTGGGGGTCAAGGCCCCAGCGTGTTCACGCAGGCATTTTACGGCGTGTATGGGTGTACCGAGTACAGGTGTGTGTATTTACAGGCATGTTGACATACGCTTGCTTCTTGAGCGTGTGTACGTGACACGTGTGCATGCGTTTGCGTGCCCGCCCACTCCGGGGTTGACCTGCTGGTGAATTCCCCCCCCCCCGCCCACCCTGGGTTCTCTGCATTGTTAACGTCCATCTGTTCTCTTCCCCCCCCCTCTTTATCTCCATCTCCCCTGGTCTGTCTGTGCTCTCACCACCTGCTATGACTCTAAGTGACTGCACTGAAACGGTTGCCCTTTATGCGGAACAGACCGAAGGAGAAAGACAAACTGAAGGCCGTCTATCGCCGGTCCATGTGTAAGACCTCCAATAGTCTAGCTGCACCTGCCTCCTATTCTCCTGATTATTACATTTTATTTAGCGTTTTTTTCCTTGTGTTGTCGTTTTTTTTCCCCCCCTACCAACATCTCTCCTGACCCCTCGTTCCTCATTGTTAACGGCACGGGTCTGGCTTGGTGGATTGTGCACTATGCGAATGTCTGGCGTCGCTCGCTCTCTCTCACTCTCTCTCTCTCTCGCTGGTTTATGGATGAAACGGAGACCAGTCAGCCAAACCCCCGC
>JAODLC010000065.1:3238651-3271726 GCA_026781145.1 Hippopotamyrus pictus | reverse complement strand
GGGATGGTAACCAGCCTGTGATGGGTTGCTGGGAGCACCGTCCAGCCGTGGCACCGTCATATTGGGCCATGATGGGGCTGATCGTGCTCTTCGGAGTGCGATTTCAGCCCTGGCTGAGCGTTTGGCTGAAGCCTTAGTTATAGTGAAGAATGCTGTTCCCTTCTCCTACACCTGGGTGTGCAGATGTTCCTGGATGTGTAGCCTGCACTGCCTGTGACCCCCACCACCACCACCCAAGCCCTGTGGCTGCCTGTGCTATGAGCTAAGCAGCACCGTCACCCATTTTATATTTGTAGCCACGCTTACCCTGGACACTCTGCAGGCATGGCTTTGCTATACTGACGCAGCAGGGGGCGCTGTCATGTTTCGGCTCTGACGGAGCTTTTAAACTGTTAGCCTCTTCATCTCTCCCATCTCTGTCCCTCACACTCTGGCTCCTGTTTACCGTCCTATTCTCAGACCCATTTCAGTTCAATGCATGTCATGATAACATGGACCCTCCCGGCACCTTAGAGGCCCCCACTGTCTGTGGGTAGGAGGGAGGGTTCGTCTCAGCGGCCCATTCCCCAGAGACTCGGCCCGGTCGGGCCCAGTTTTTGGGGGCCGCCCCCCCCAAAAGAGCAGCAGGCATAGTGGAAGTCACCGATCCATGCTGATTTCTCTCCATTTCCATCCCAGCCATGAACGACCTGTTGCAATCCATGGCCCTGGCGGGGGGCCCGTGGGCTGGTAGCTCTGAGAATCTGGACGGGCCTGAGGAGGCAGACAGCAGGCAGCGCCGGAAGGAGCTGGGATCCATGGCCTACTCCACCACGGCCATCAACTACGCCACGCTCAACCTGCCTGCCGGCCACAGGTCCAAGCAGAGGCTCAAAGCCAAAGGTAGAGCCAGGCGATCCATCCCCCTAGCCCTCCACCCCCCGGCTCATTCTCAGAAAGGCTGTAAGTCTGATGCCATCGAAAAACAGGCTTTTACTGGTTTGAAGATGAGTGTGTGTGAGTCAGCGTTAAAAGCGCTTGCTTTCTGCCTGCTCACCCTGCCGTGACGACGAGCCGCTTCTGAAAACGCCAGGAGCGACGCCCGCACCGTTTCACCAGCTCAGCTCATCTATATACTTCTCCTGGTCATTTAGAGTGTAGATGCTTTCATTTGTGGATTATCCAGACAGTATGTCTCTTTAAAGGACATTAAGCTGTTACAGAAGATGCCCTTCTGTAGGTACCTTTAGAGAGCTGTGCATCAGGCCATGCTGATGAGAGTGGTACAGATAAGCGCTTCATGAAATGGGTGGCTGGAAATTATTTAGATGTGAGTGCACTTTGGCTTTCTGGTATGTTCCTTTGGCTGTGCCTGGCTCCTGTTCCTGCCCTCCCCCGCCGCTTTTGCTTATAGACGGGCTGACGTGATAGCCTGCTCATGGACACACACGGCGTTCACACCGTAATCTGTAATCTAGTGCCACGCCTGTCTTTCCCAGACAACGCTTCCTGTGAGGACGTGGCTCCAGCTTCCCCGGAGGACGCCAACGGCTTGAGGAGTCAAGGTAAGAGACGCATGGTCCAAGGCCTTCCAGAGAATCCCGTCACCCCTGTGGGAACTCGTGCACTGTGGCATCCCTTCATTAAAAGGCATTTCAGCTTCGTGTTAACCTGCATCTCTCTACAAACATCTGCCCCCTTAACCATTTCTCATGTCCTGGAACCCGACGGGCTAAATGGATCAGCGAACAGTGCTGCGCTGTTACATTTAGGGATTCCCTCGTTCAGAGGACCGTAGCCTGTGTATAAATATGGCTGCCCGCCACCTGGCCCCGTGCTAGATAGGCGGGCTTTCTCACGAGCGGCACTGTCTGACCCGCCAGGGCTGCAGGACGTGAGCAGTGCTGAGGCACACTCTCCATCTGCAGTGTGCAGAATTGGGGATCTTCCTACTGTCACTCTCCTCATGCAGCTTGACCTGCGGGTTGCTCTTATGTGCCTCATGTAGACTCAGTGGCTTTTTTAAATGTCCAACAGCATCTTAACACTGTCCAGAATTCAGGCGTAATCCGTTCAAAGAAAATTAAATGCCATTCTAAAATAGCCTCCCCTCGAGGGGAAACGTGTTGTTTACATGTAGTCTGTGTGTCTGAACCCCCCCCACCCACGCGCATGCGTACTCCAGTCTGGTCAGCGCAGGGACACAGGCCCGGCTGCTGTGCTTAAAAGCAGATGGTTTCCTGCAGTCCCGCTGTGACCTGGTGCTGCCCGCCCTTGTGAGGCCCCGACGCACAAGTGTCTGTCCCCGGCCAGCCGTGCACCCCAGGCGCTGGCGCGGGGGAGTGCCAACTAAGAACAGAATTTTATTTGTTGGGGGTGGGGGTGGCTCTTTCGCACGGTCTTTGTTAATAGTGCCTCTTGTCTTCCGAAAAGGCAGCCTCCATTTGCAGCTTTCCTCAAGATCCGGGGAATAAAGGACACCATCCTTGTCGGGGGAGTCTCTGTGTGATATTAATGGGTCCCGTTAGTAGGCCAAGGGCAGCAGGAGATGAGGGGCTGTGAGCAGGAGGCTGGGTCAGGGAGACGCCGTGCGCCGCTATCCAGGGCACCCTGGTGTGTGTCTGTGTGTGTCTGTCTGTCTCTGTCTGTCTGTATAAGAGAGGGTTACTTTCAGTGTAGGGATGGTTTGTTTGTGCCTAGCGACTTACTGTAGATGGTGAGCGATGAACCCAGCTACAGCTAGTTACAGGAGGGTCTTGCTGCGGTATACCTGCCCCGTCACAGCACCGCTCTGACAATGCTGCATGCTGGGACATTCTGCTGCATTCTCTATGCATGTTTGAGCCTGCATGGCTGGTCCGTCCTCCGTGACCCCGCCGTAGTCCTGCGATTCCCCCGGGCCACACTGCAGGCGTGTCCTCCGCTTTCTTCCCCGGCATGCAGGCACGGTGAACGGCAGCCACAGCCGGCCACAGAGCGAGAGCAGCGGGGAATTCAGCCTCGGTCTGGACAACGAGGCCTGGTCCAGCGGGAGCAGCCCCGTGCAGCAGCCCCTCTCCCAGCGCGGATCTCGCCAGAGCCCCCTGCTCCTGCGCAGGAGCCTGGAGCCCCCCAGCGCACAGGCCAGGAGGAGGACTGCCTCACCAGGGAGCGAGGTGATGTCCCTGCAGCAGTTCCTGGAGGAGAGCGTTAATTTGCCAGAGGTGACCTACAAATGACTGTAGTACCAATCATCACCTCTAGGGGGGGGCTACGTGTGGCCTGCAGTTACAGCACATCACCACTGGGTTGCTTTATACTTTTATTACACTTAATGTCATTGTTTTTTGTGTTAATTGACAAGTAAGAAATTTAAATCTCTGTTTTAAATATACCATCTAAAGTCTGGACACACCTGCTTTTAATGCACGTGTCTCTCTCTGCTGTTATTCAGTCCAGTGCAGTAGTACACATCAAATATGACCATGACCGAGAGACATGTTCATCACAGTTTGATTGTTTTAGATTCCTCAAAATGGTCTCCTTTTGCTTTGACGACTGCATAGCATTTTTTCACCCAGCTTCCCGATGCAGCCAGCTTCTCTAGCAGTCCCGAAGGGGTCGATCCAACTCGCCCCAAACCAGCTCTGTAGGGTTTAGGTCCAGGAGATTATGGGGACCAGGTCACAGTACTTACTGCATAAGCTCAAGCTGTGCTGAGGGTCATTATCTCGTTGAAAAACAAATGATTTTCAGTAGGTGTGTCCAGCCTTCACTGGATCTGGAATTCTTGAAAGGGTAAGGTTATTGCATTTTCCTTTGTACTAAGTGCCAGTGTGCGATGGTCTTCCCTCAGAATGGCAGCCAGGAGACCCTGGCCACAGAGTCCTCTCGACTTTCGGCGGACTCCAATGAAGTAGTGCGGCGGGGCACGCGTGGCATCCTGCGGTCGGCCAGCGGGAGGGCGCCAGCCACCGATTCCACCTCTGAGAGTCGGGCATCCAAAGCGGGGCGTCCCAGCCTGCGTAAAGCAGAGAGCACGCGCGTCAAAGGCTCGAACCCCATGCGGCCTGCGCTGAACGCCCAGGGCAAGGCCGTCTCCGTGTCGGAGCGCTTGGACGCTTCCTCGTCCACGCTGCCTCGCGCCAGCAGCGTCATTTCCACTGCCGAAGGCTCCACACGCCGCACAAGCATCCATGACTTTATGTCCAAGGACACGCGGCCTCCTGTATCTGTGGACCCAGCCCCAACCAAGGCCAGCCACCGGGGGCAGACCGCATCCAGTGAGTACCCCCCAGCTCCCATGCCCACCCCAGCCCTGCCCAAATCCACCAGCCTACCCCTGACAGGCAGCACTGCCCAGGGCAAAGGTCCAGAACTCTCTAGCTTGGATTCGTTCCTTGGCTCCACATTCACTGTAGATTCCGTCTTTATGGACACCATTTTCAGTGAGCCGTCCTTCAGCAGTCCTGGTAAGAGCCAAACATTCCTGTCCCTCAACACCTCCCTGGTCAGTAACATCAGCGGCCCGCCCATCAAACACACCTCCCGGCCCGCTAGAGCCGGACACGAGCCCCAGCCGGTAACGGGCCCGCTTTCATGCACCCTTGACCGTAAGACTAACGGTGATGACACAGGTGCCGATGTGGAGGCTGCTGAGGCGCCGTCCCCCTCCTTGACCTCTGACGACAGCCAGTCCCTGTGGTACGAATACGGCTGCGTTTAAACGTAGGCCCTGCCTGCGACCTAGACCCTGCTGCAGATTCAGAATCCTCTCCAACCACTGGATCAGCACTGCCACGCATTCACACTCCCGCCACTGGCAGCCAAACACCCGTCTTCCAAACTACGGTTCTCCAAGGGAGAAGAACGCAGAACAAACTCTTCATTCTGACCACGTTCATCCATGCATGAGCAAAGGGCTCCAGTCGGGGCACCCATCTGCTGTTCCACTCCCTGTGCTCCCTGCTTCTTTGACCTTATTTTATTTTTCTTTTATTTTAAATAAAGCACAGTAAACCTGTTTGCATGGTTCTGTTGAAGCATCAGCTTTTTGTCTTGTGGTTGACGTGTCCACGTGGTCTGTCTTCTCCAGTCGCTGTCTGGACTTTCAGGACTCAAGCGGGCATCTCTGACCCTCTTGCCTGGGTGGGGGCTTTGCTCTCTGGTCATGTGACCCTAACTACCCTAACTTTGTTATAGCTGTTACTTCAGTCTGACTTCTTAATGGATTGGTGTGGAAGAGCAGGGAATTAAATGGGGAGAGGGGCTCCGATCTTCAGGTTCAGTTTGTATTTATGAACTGAGAAGTTGTACATAGAACATTAGTACGTCATGGTTTAATAATGACCATTAGGTCCTTTTAAATGCCCTGTGTAACAGACAGCAGGTGGGCAGTATAGCCGCAATGCTGTTTATGCAGGTTTATGAACAGGCGTATAAAATGACTGCTTTTTACCTGCTTTGCTACTATGTGGACCGGCATTGGTAATGTTTAGGAAAAACTCAAGTTGAGCACCCTTTTTGGGAGAGAGTCCATAGCAGAATCCTGGATTTCAGGAACGGTTGCATTTCAAGTGAGACCAGCCGAGGGTCTGTAGGCCTGACAGCTCACGTGAGCCACTGGATGACAGGAGGCTTTCGCATGACATCGCAGAGCTTCATAGAATAAGCTGCATATGTTTCGAGCCCCAGTGTCCGGGTCTTCAATAGAACTGAGCTGATCACACGTGTGATATGAAGCCCTCCCGCTGCATTTTAATGATGGTATAAATGGCTGTGTATTCCATCTGGTTTGTTTCTTCTAGCCCAGTTTAAAAAAAAAAAGGTTAAGTATATGCATCTTAAGGATTCACTTTTTTTTTATTATTATTATTTTCCTTTATTTGCTTGTGCCCTTCATTCTCCAGTCGCAGATGTATAATGTTTCATGGGCTGTGTTCACCTTTTGCTGTGAATGTACTTCCCGCTGTTTTGTTGTGTATCCTGAGATTCCAGGGCTTCCGTCCTGAAATCCTCCTGCTGCATGTTAGCCGCTCAGCATCAGTATGCGGTTCAGGTTCCCCTCCCTGTGCGCGTGCCTGGCTGCCATTTTGATTCACGCAATCAAAATGAACATGTGAACGTGCTGCTTTTGCTGTGGGGAAACAAATCTATTGGTTTCATTCAAGAAAAACAATTACACACTTTCCACAAGCCATCAGGGCTGTAGACAGAAAAAAACACACGTTGCGCAAAAACATTTAAATATATCTTTTAGTTTTACAGTCATTGCTTCATGCTAAATTAGCTGCCTCCACTTTGAGCAACACTAACCACATTAACAGAGTTAAACTAGTGCACAGTCAGCGTTGACTGCTACTGGAAGGTAACTGGTTTTATGTGGTGACAGCTAGCCTGCTGGGTAAACACTAATTTAGTGTGGCTGTCGGATTATCATAAAAGATGCACGACGGTGGTGTAATGAATGGGGCTTTTGGAGGGGGTTTGTGTATTCGTTTGTTTTCTCATCGCTGCCACAACAGCTGATCGCACATGTAACCAGCCGTGTTCATGAATAATTGAAAATGCCTTTATTCTGCAGATGTGGAAGGTTTTCCTGAGCGCAGAAAGTCAAAAAGCAGGAGCGGGGAGAGACACAGCTCCCAGACATAGACCCCCCTGCCACTGGCCGCCGCCCTACTGGGCCCCAGGGGTGAGTGTCCTGCCATAAGCAGAGCGGTGGCTGTTTGGGGACCGTGACTGGGGCCTTAACCCCCCCACAGCACCTCGCCACTCGTGGTGTGAACCGGCCCTCCCTCCATGCCGGATTCCTCTGCGGTGCACAAGGACGGCGACCTGGAGCCTCTGTGGGGAACCAGCTGGGACACTTTGCGTTTTGCGTGTAACCCCCCCCCCCCCCCCCACTCACACACTGCAGAGGAGGTGCTTCCAAGCACATGTCAGTGGCTCTTTCGTTTACCCCAAGTTTGTTATTCTGTTATGTTCTGTATTTTTATTTTTTCTTAATTCTGATTTACTAAAGTGTACTGGAAACAAGTCTGTGTTGGGTGGGTTATGTGAACAGAACCTGAAAAGCATCCCTGCATGACACTCCTGCCCAGCAGGCTCCCCCCGGTCCTGGGTGCTGGTGTTTTCACAAGATCATCTCTCCTCTAACTCACTTTCTCCTGTCCCTCTTTTCTCTTCACTCTGTCCTTACTGGCTCATCAAGAGGGAATCTTTCCCATCAAGCTCTGTTTCAAGCCTGTAAAAAAAAAAAGGTCCCCTCTGAGAGTGTAAATCCTGTTTTATATAAACTTCTTAAGAATCTTTCAACTAGACTTTCCTATCATTCCTTGAATCAAGGAGAAAAAAGGACTCCATCTTAGAAATTTTATCGTGGCAATTTTTTGTAAGTATTGAATCTGGCAAAAGCACTGCCGCACGACTGACAGACCACCGACGCGCGTGCGCCGGGGACCAGAGGTCTGTGCTGATGCCATCACCTGGGAAACGGAAACGTGTCCTTCCGTGGAGCCAGAGGATTCGTGCTGCCTCTTCCTGGACCCACATCTGCCGTCTGCAGGCTGCAAACAACAAGCATGCACATCCTTCCGACGTGGGGTGGCTGAGCTCCTCCGCTCAAGATTCTGCACAAAGAAAAGCATGTGGACGCCGGGGGGGAAGAAACTGGTTCGAGTATGTACCGCATGGAGCATTCTGTTACCAGGTGCCCCCCCCCTCCCAGGAATGCAGACCTTGTCAAAAATGTTCTGTCTCCCACAGAGCAAAACGCCAGGAGCAGCACTGTACCTTTTTCAGTTTTACATTCACGCTGTGAGTTTCCATTTGTTGCTGTGAGTTCAGAGCGCCCCCTGGGATGGGCTGTGCAGACCACCAGCAGCACGAAGGACCCAGTCGGTGTCTCTGTCCATTCTGATCTAGTTGGGAATGACTGAGACTTTGAATAGTTCGTTCCTATTTTCCACTGTTACTTTTACATAAAGGCATTCTGATGTGATCAACCAATGCAACTGTTTGGTGTTTTTCTGTTCTCGCGTAGTCTCATGGCTACGTAGCTAAACAGCCGAATGATGCAGGATGCTGTGTTTCTAAATGAAGCTCAGAGCTTGAGTGTGACCTTGTTCATGGGGTTTGTGCTGGTCTAGGCTCTTATCATAGTACAAATGGTACTTGGCGTACAAAACTGCTGAATGACATTGACCGGCTGATATTAAGCTGTGCAGGAGTCTTAAGCAGATGCTTACGTGACACATTAAACTAAACCAATTCATCTGTTTAACACAGAGTAAAATACATGGTTTCTCCTGTATTGGCCAATCTTGTCAAAGGCTGTAACTTTGTGTCATTAGACAGGACCCCAAGGTTACAAGCTAAGACCAAATATATCTGGTAGTACAGCTGTCTTTCCTGTATGCAACAGGACATATACCAGTAAGCTATAACATACCTTCACATTGTATGTACGAAAATGACAAATCACTGGTAGAATTTGAATAACTAAGATGCATTAAAAACCTCACTTGGGAACATATGACTCCTCCAGAATGAACCTGATTTCCTCTAAATGAAACCTGAAGTATGGAAATGGAGGTGGAGTAGAATGGCATCCATCCCAGGAACCAGTGAGCTGCAGGTGATGGGGCATTTGAGGAGAAGACCAACGAACCCAGTTCTTCACTTCAGGAGATGATGCTACACAATTCAGTGGTTATACGCTCACAAAACATTCACAAGACATCAATATCCCCCCTAAAAATGTATTTTGCTGGGCATAAATTCTTTTTAATTCCATTAAATTAACACAACTAAAATCAGTAGAGTAAAAATAATTGCCTGAATTACATTCTATAACAAAAACAACTTGATCGTGGGTGGCCACTTATCAGCCAGCAATGTACCACATAACCTGAGCCAGAGCTGAGTCCTCTAATCAAAGCTCTGCAGAACTGGTTCATGTCCCGTTTCCCTTAAGAATCTCAGTAAATCTTCTGGTGTCAGCCCCATAGTGGCTGCGTTGGTCATGGGGTGAAAATACACCCTTTCGTGACCCCCAGTCACCAGGTCGCTGTCCAGCACACATCTGACGCTTTTTTCCTGGTCACAGAAGAGCGCCAAAGCCGTGGCACAGCCTTGGGCCACCTTCAGCTTCTCCAGCATGACCGATTCCTCGGCAAAGCGGAGGTTACCGCTGCCAACACCCAGCTTCTTGGCCAAGTCGTTCAGGTTTAGCTGACGGTCGTGTCGGGCAGACACAAGCCAAAGGCCCTTCTTCTTCTTATCCTTGAGGAAAAGGTTTTTCGTGACGGCTCCCTTAAGGTGCTGCACGTGTGGCATCATTTCCTCCACGGTAAACACCTAATGTGGTAAAAAAAAAAAAAGTACATTCATATGATAATCATACCTGAATGAGTTCAAATCATACAGTTTCGATATTTCTTCTCTATATAATTCAAACTGCAAGTTTACAATGCAAAACACTGGTATATTTCACTGTAGTTTTTTCACCGAACAGCAGAGTTAATGTGAGATGCGTTTATTACGATGAATAAAACAGTGTAGCTCGTAAAATAAATAATTCAAAAGTAATTTCTGATTGCAGATGGCTCCTTCTGGTGGTCCACTGTACGTATCACAGACGCAATGCTAGGATTCGGTAGGAAGTTAGGAACCAACCGTTTTGATTTTTGCGCCCTCTGGCGTCCTGTATGGGCACATTAGAGTCGCGTGCCACGACAGCCGAAGCTTTCAAAATGTTTGTACAAAAGCAGTCCATGGTATCAATATGTTTCTTAACTAATCAGTTAGAAGTCAATTTTATTTCTAAGCAGCGTCATTACCTCCGGGTGGTCAACGCAGACAGTTTCAATGTTAAGCTGCTTTAGGTACTCCTCCAACTCTGATCGAAGTCCTGGTGATCCCATCTTAAACTTATATGAAAAGTAAAACTTTCACTTTTAAACGCAACTTCGATTTAATAAGCAGGCGATGTAATAAAACCTTTAGATTACTTCTCTTTAAGTCGGTACTTGCTGCTTGCACCAAAAATCACAAAAACTGCATCCGCATTTTTGCCGCTAGTGCGCAAGCGTGACACAGCGACGTAAAACTAAACCAGTTCTTCTCTCAGATAACCTGTATAATGAATGAGGTAAAATTGCAGCAGAGATAAAATAACTTTATAATTATAGTGTTGCTGAGTTTTGTTTATTGTATTTGTCTTCATGCCGTTATGGACTAGAATATACTAGTTTTCAAATAGGTTCCATTTCATTACATATAAAAATATTATAGTATAATATATGTTGGAATCACTTTATTCACTATCTTTACTATTATTTTATCATTCTAATTAAATTTAACAAGCAATGCAGAATTTATTTATCAGCGACCTTAAAAGACTCCAAAGGAAGCAGAGAGATGCGTTGTGAATCCGGCCGAACTGCATTTTGGGTAAATGTGTCATGGCGCCACGCATGGTGGCGTTAAAGTGTCATCTGAATATAACGCTGTGCACTTTCTCTCCTGCCGGTGTAATATTGTGCCTTAATGATTTGGTGGTGCGTCGAGAGTCAGTGTCAATAAAACAGCAGGTGAGCGAATTTTCTCGGGAATAATAGTTAGGACATTTCCCGGTGTTTAATTGTTTATACGTGCTATTCAACTTCAAACCGGCTCTCTGCATAAAACGCATTCGTTTTAAAACGGTGTACATAAAGAGATTTAATAAGTACAGTGTTTCGTTACAAAAGATATATTTGCCACATTATGTGCTGTTCATTTCGTTCTGTGTCACAAGCATCAAGAGGTGTTATCACAGCTGTTTGGTCTCCAGGAACATGATTTTTATGTCAGAACCCATATCGTAGCACATTCTTTACTTACGCCTTGCATATAGTGTCGTTATGCACCGGAAGCCTTTAGTTGTTCATGCAGTGGCGATGGAAATGTGACCTATGAGTTAAATGCATATAGTCTGGCATTCACCACGCAGTCCAGGGCACCTCCTATGAAGTAGCGCAGTTATTTAACCGAACCTAACGCTTCACTGACACCTAGAAAACCGTATACTGGTTCATGCAGAACATCGCTGTGAGTCCATGTGTTGTGAAGTCAGTAAATGTTAAGCTTTTTGTTGCCGTTGGCAGTGAGCTATGATGAGCGTGAAGGTTCTCCTCCGGTTGGAGCTTCTGCTCTGCCCCAGCCGTGCCCTCAGCCGGCTACGTGGCCTGCCCTTCACGGAGGTACAGAGGATGATCTGGAGGGCCTCCACCTGCAGCCTGACCCCCCTCAGACCCCCTCTGTGCTCCTTGCTCGGCCCCAGCCTTGCTGCGCCTGCATACGCCTGTCCCCACACCCACACTCGCTTCCTGGCCACCAAGCCTGTAAGAATCTCCCCTTTCATCTCCTGCCACCACTACAATTTAAGATGGATGTAATTGTTGTTGAAATTCTGCACCCCCTTCTTCCTTAGAAATCATTTAATATCAAAAATACCCACCTTCCGGTGGTTGGCCAGTTAGCACTGGTTCAGTGTAACAGACCTTTTTAAATCACATCCTCCTTTATTTATTTATTGCGTGGCAGTGGGAGATGTTCAAAGATGATACTTTCCTCGTCATCAGGCCAAAGGACATGGAAAGGTCTCAAAACCCAAACCGAAGCAGGAGCAGCAGGAGGTGGAGATCAAGAAGAGCATGACACTGGCCGAGCTGGCAGGGGCGATGAAGAAGGACATAGGTTTGGATGGCTGGGGGTCTGGGGACCTGGACATCCTGATTTTGATCAGCAGGCGTGATGGATTTAGCGTTGCCTCACCATTTTGCCGTTTCAGATCATGTATATGAAGCTCTTCTGCACACCTCCATCGACGTGGACTCCCTGGAACCCAACTCTGTACTGGAGGAGAAGTGGATAAAGGAGGTGGTCAAAATGTCTGGCATGAAGTTCAAATGGGCGACGCTGACGGTGGAGAGAGACCGGGAAAACAAGGACGTGGAAAGACAGTAGGGCTGTTTTTGGACATTGTCATCATATCTCTTCACGGGGAGAGTCTAAGGACACTCTCAGCTTTCACTGCAGATATGACACCATGCCTAAGATTTGTAATGAATATATTCCGTTGTCAGAAACTGCATTTGTATAAGAGCAGGGTCATATTTAAGTCCCCACATCTTCATATGTGCCAGACCCCCCCCCGACCCCGCAGTACTGGTGTCCCGCCCCCCTGTCGTCACCATCATGGGCCACGTGGATCATGGGAAAACGACTCTGCTGGACAGTCTGAGGAAGAGTCAGTTGGCGGCCATGGAGGCTGGAGGGATCACCCAGCACATCGGGGCATTCCTGGGTAGGGGGCGCTACTGAGCGGTATTCTTAAGGTTGTATGAGTGGCAACACTGCTGCTAAATTCAGGGTGCCTGGTCCTTAAAGAGCTTGTCCTGAGTCAGGCACTGCTTTTGTAACCACGATGGGGATAAATTACAAATGAACGTAAAGTGGTTTAGTTTCTAGTATAATCTGTGATGTATTATAATGAATTAGTGCTATTAAAGCCAGACGTTGTCTTGGTCGTTATTTGCAGTCCAGCTTCCCTCTGGGGAGAAGATCACGTTTTTGGACACGCCTGGACACGCAGCCTTCTCCAACATGCGCGCCCGCGGGGCCCTCGTCACCGACATCGTCATCCTGGTGGTGGCAGCGGACGACGGCGTCATGCGGCAGACTGTGGAGTCCGTCCAGCACGCCAAGAAGGCGGGAGGTACCCGGCGAACCTGGCCTGCGGTGGGCGGGGCTTAGGCCGAGCGCCGCCACTCTGACCTTCCCGGGGGCTCGTCTGTCCCCAGTGCCCGTCATAGTGGCGGTGAACAAGTGCGACAAGAAGGATGCCGACCCCGAGCGCGTGAAACGCGAGCTGCTGACCCACGGCGTGGTGTGCGAGGAGCTTGGGGGGGACGTGCAGGCCATCCACGTGTCCGCCCTCAAGGTCAGTGCTCTGGCGCCCCCTGGTGTTGGCGCCCTTCTGAATCCGGCTGCTGTATAAGCCACTGACCACTGATATGCCCAGACTGCATACCGGCCCGTGTCGGCGGGTACCGGGCACAGCTTCTCCATCCTGTTGGGCAGGGGGCGGGTTTTCTTAATCTGGGGGCCCTAGATTGACACGGACATGGACCCTCAGGGATTGCCAGTTTAACTAAGCAGGGCGGGGCCCTGATATCAGCCAGGTCCCTGGGCTTTAGACTACGCAATAATCTGCCTCTGCTGTGGTGCCTTGGTTATGCTGATTTGTATATGGGTTTAAGTCAGGCATATATCAGCTATCGTTGTGTATTTTCTGCTTTGTTTCAAAGATGTAGAATTGGATTACTAAATATTTAATGTATAATTGATTTAACTGAAAAATGTTTTTGTTTTGATTTGAGAATGAGCTAAATCTCCTACAGTATTTCATTAGGTCTTAAATGTCAGGTTGGTTGGAGTGAAAGAAAACAAAAAATCTAGAGGCATCAGGAGCGGCCTCTTCTCAAGTGACCCTTTGCCTGCTGCAGGGGGAGAACCTGCTGGAACTGGCTGAGGCCACCGTCACCCTGGCAGAGGTGCTGGAGCTGAAGGCCGATCCCACAAGCCTTGTGGAGGGCACGATCATCGAGAGCCGAACCGACAAGGGCAAGGGGTGGGCCTGCAGGCTGCTGCCTGTTAGCACGCTAAGACAGAGCCACATAGACTCACCAATACGGTGTTGGGCATGTTAGCTCTTAGCACAGTACCTGTTAGCATGCTAACACAGAGCCACATAGACTAACCCATACAGCACTGGACATGTTAGCTCTTCGCATGGTGCCTGTTAGCACGCTAACACAGAGCCACATAGACTCACCAACATAGTGTCGGCATGTTAGCTCTTAGCACAGTACCTGTTAGCATGCTAACACAGAACCACATAGAGCCTGTGTTAGCCCGTCAGGAGGTTCAGGCCTGCAGTGGCGTATTATCGTGATATTGCAGTGGGCACGCAGTAGTCACATCGTAAAAGGATGCGATGATTTCTTGAATAATGAAAATTTCATCACTTAAAATAAGATTGACAATGTTTGGGATGCTGTTTCACAACTAAACATAACTAAAATGACTGATCCATGTGATTAAATATTTGTCTGATACAGGACTACAATCTTCGTTAAGCATATGTTTCGTCCTCGTGCTCTGCATGTGCAGTGAATCGGCCTCAGTAACGCACGGATTCATAATAAAGGAAAAGGAACAAACTATTTCATCCTGTTATTTCTGACGTCCCTGCAGGCCTGACATCTGAAGTTGTTAAGTATAAATATTCTGATTTGTTGTGTGTGTGTATAGTGTGAGTCTATTTTGGGATTGTTCTGTAAATAGCATAGACATTATACAGGTTTGCTAATTATATCTTTAGCATTTTGTCAGTCTTCTGAGTCACATATTAGTAGATGTAGAGTAGATTACTCTGGCACCATAGATGGATGACCTCCCCCCCCCCCCCACCTCTGACAGCCCTGTTACCACGGCGATCGTGCAGCGTGGCACCCTGAGGAAGGGCTGCGTTCTGGTGGCAGGGGCCACCTGGGCCAAGGTACGCTTCTTATACGATGAGAATGGCCGGGTGGTCAGCGAGGCCGGGCCCAGCGTCGCCGTGGAGATCGTGGGCTGGAAGGATCTGCCTGCAGCGGGGGAGGAGATCCTGGAGGTGGACTCCGAGGTAAAGGGCCACCATCGGCCGCCTGGCTTCAGTTAGTCTCACACAAAATCAGAAGCTCTTCCGTTTTTCTCTGAAACTTAGCAAAGTGAAGCAAAAAGGTCTTAGATGCTGCACAATATTTATAATCATCACAGTTTGCTTTTCTAAAAATGGCCCCTTTTTACATGGTTAAAAGAAGCAGGAATTGCTGCAGTTGATAATATAAGATCAGGCTTGCGGTTAGGAACGGCTGTGCTTTGACACTGGCCCCGTTCGGCCAGCAAAGGGCACGCGAGGCGGTGGAGTGGCGCAGCTTCATGGAGAACCAGGAGAAGCTGCAGGAGGACAAACAGGTGATCGCGAGCAAGCAGCAGCAGCACGACGAGGCCTACCAGAGGGAGCGCCAAGCCACGGCCCACTTGTCCTGGAGGCAGAGGAAGATCGCCATGTACAAGGCCAACAAGCACCTGATGAGCTCGCGGCCCAGCGAGAAGGGGGGCGGCGCGGACCTCTCCCTGCCCATCATTGTGAAAGGTGCGGATAGTGACGGGGGGTTTGGGGGGGTACGTCATGGCGGGACAGCATCCAGAACACTCTGTGAAACGCGCACTTTCTTTTTTCAATATATGTCTGCCTCCATCCCTGCGCAACTGTCTTTAGGCTAGCATTAAATAAAAAATAAATTCTCCGCATTTAATGTGTAAATGTCCTTGCAAAAATCTGTACAAGCCTTGGCGTATGTTTGTAGGTGATGTGGATGGTTCTGTGGAGGCCATCATGAACATCCTGCAGAGCTATGACGCTGCAGAGCAGTGTCAGCTGGATGTCGTGCACTTCGGGGTGGGAGACGTCTCTGAAAATGACCTCACCTTGGCCGAGACCTTCTCAGGTAAGCTCTCTCTGCCTCTGATTCACTTAGCAGTCCCCCGGAGTACTGAGGTTGGACTGAGACCTCCAAAGCACCACAATCTAGATACCACAGGTCTAAAGCCCATTCTTCTCTCTGGTCAGGTGTTATTTATGGCTTCAACGTGAAGGCCAACAAGTCTATTCAGCAAAAAGCCTCCAAGCAGGGAATTCAGATCAAGCTCCATAAGATCATCTACAAGCTCATTGACGACCTCAAGGATGAGCTGAGCAACAGGCTACCTCCAACCGTGAAGCAGAATGTCATAGGTGCTGAATCTAATTTTTGCCCTATTCACCCCCATGTGGTTTCTTCTGATTGTATTAATTTGTGAATTGTGCAGTGAGACCTTCAGATTTTAAGTTGTTTCCAGTTTTGTCAAGGGCTCGTGGTGGTGTGTTTTGACAGGAGAGGCTACAGTGCTGGCTGCTTTTGAGGTGACCATGGGTAAGAAGAAGGTTCCAGTCATGGGTTGTAGGGTCAAAAAAGGTGAACTGGACCGCAAGAAGAACTTTAGGCTCGTCCGTGACACTGAGATCCTCTGGGAAGGTAAGATGACCAGGCTAACATTGCAGAACTATGAAAACACAAGTCAGTTTGACCTAAAATTGAGGCAGCCCATTTCCTAATTCACACAGCAGGTAATTTGACATTTATACCTTGTCATTTTCTTGTAGGCTCACTGACATCCATGAAGCACCTGAAGAATGACGTGCAGACTGTGAAGAACGGGCTGGAGTGTGGGCTCTCCTTAGATAAGAATGTGGACTTCCAGCCTGGGGATGAGCTTCTGTGTATTGAAGATGTGAAGGTAGAACAGAAAATTTCCTGGGATCCAGGATTCTAGAGGGATGTGGAGGTTGAATGAGGAAGAATCCCTCAATGGATGTTCAATGTTGTAAAAAGTGTGTGATGTACTGAAATTATTTAAAATTACTTTTAATTAAAATGGAATCAAGCTGTCAAGTATGTGTGGATGTGCAATAACTGCTGCTACTATATCCTAGTTGACAATGGTGTGGACGAGGGACAGTCTAATAGGTCTAAGATTAACAGAACACAAAACTGGGTTCACCAAAGGCAGAGTGAAATGACGAGGCACAGCACAGTAACACTCAAGGCTATTTATTTACTCCAGTCCAGTGCACGCTCACTTGTCCTCAGGCTTGTTGAAGCAGTAGGTGAGGCAGCACTTGCCACAGTAGTGCCTGTCGAAGTGGCTGGCCATGAACACGCCGGCGCCGCACTCCTCCGCAGGGCACTCGCGGCGCAGGCGGTGGATCTTGCCATTCTCGTCAACCTGGGGCAGAATTAAGATCATGAGGCTACACTGTCATCATTCAATGGCAAGAGTAACCCGTTAGCCTGACTGAGCAACCGTCTAAAATCAATTCACGCCTTGGTGTGCGTCCAATGAAATAAAATCACACCTTAAAAGATGACCTAACCCACTCTGAGAAGGACCACATGGCCGTCACCCAGGACCTGGGCACTGCAGGAGGTCCTACCTTGTAGTACTTGAGCACAGCCAGCTTGACCTTCTTCCTCTTGTGTTTGTTCTTCTTGGGGGTGGTGTAGGACTTCTTCTTCCTCTTCTTGGCGCCACCACGCAGCCTCAGCACCAGGTGCAGAGTGGACTCCTATACAGACAGGAGCTGAGCTGCTGTCCAACCCCAGCTATCCAGCAAAGTCCCGACCATTCCATTCCCCAAGTCGGGGGGGGGAACTGACTCACCTTCTGAATGTTGTAGTCAGACAGAGTACGTCCATCTTCCAGCTGCTTGCCAGCGAAGATCAACCGTTGCTGATCAGGGGGGATACCTGCAAAAAGGCTCTCCTATTACAAGACGCTAAACTGGGCAGTTTAAGGTCACCTAAACACTGTTATAAATCCCGCAAAACTTTTAAATGTACAAATGCTTAAGTATAAATCTGTACCTTCTTTGTCCTGGATCTTGGCCTTCACATTTTCGATGGTATCTGATGGTTCAACCTATTGACACACATTGCGTTGTATAAAGTCAAAGCTCAATCACTAACCCTGAAATTACAGGTAGGTGACATTTTATGTTAACAGACTCATTAAGCGGCATGGGCTGATCCTATACAACGTGAATTTTCTATAGGCGATGAAATGTCACATCGTAACTAAATCACTAACGTACGGCTATGATTGCAAAAAATGCCATAAAGCGATGGTAATCCACACCATGGCCTGCTTATTGGCTTATTTCCTTAATAAAAGTATCACTTCGGACTTGCACATTTTTAATACTTAAGCTAAATGCATCATAGGCCGAACACATCCCGGACACACGTGTGAATGAAGTCACTGGCTGCGGCAATACTGAATAAGACGATTACATGGCCAACTAAGCAACAGGAAAATACAACCTCCAACCCATTTACTTAAAAATTAACATTTTTAATGACACCGACTGACATATCTATTTATAATGCTGAGCAATGAAGAAGGAAACCCGCCGCGAAACCCACCTCAAGGGTTATAGTTTTCCCCGTAAGGGTTTTCACGAAAATCTGCATTTTGGAACAGATTCCACCTGCACATAAAAGTAAACAGTGCTTTGAAGAACATTTCGATCGCAAAATATCTTGAAAAAGCCAACTATATTAAGACAATTTCCAATTTATACGGAGAGCCGTAACTTACCACAAGCCTCTTGCTAATGGCGGATCATGAGAAGAGGACCACACCGGCGCGCGACAGGGTTTTCTCAACGCGCGAGCAGGGACTAGGTGTCTTGAAAATGCCTGTACAAAATACTCTTTTATTGATGCCAAACATGTTTTATTTTACCATGTATATAGTTATTAAGGCGTATTATTTTGATGGAATCAAAATTGCATACATTTTAATAATTTCAAGGCGCTCACTTTTACGTTTAAACTACATTACCCATAACCACCTCACTACTGGATTTCCTTAGTGACTTTGCTAGATACGGAATCAAACTTCCGTTTGTTTTTGTTTAGCTGTATGTCATAGTTGTATGCATATTGCCGCATAGACACGTTGTGAGGGCCAGTTTACATGGAACATTAAGATGCTGAAGTAAGAGCTACATAATTTTCGGAGTCTGGTTCATAACCAGCAACTTTTTTAATTTATGATGTAATCACTAAATTACTATTGATATTTCTAACTAGATTTGGTAAACGTGCAGATTATAATGTTTTGCCTTTTATAAATCTATGTAATACAGCCTATTTTCTGACTGTGATCTATCATAATACATTACTCTCGACAACTGAAAATGCTATTATCTGTACTATTTCATTTCACTTTTTTTAGGGGAGGGGGAATCCTGACATCAGTTGAATCTTCTAGTGACAAAAACTTTTTAGACTCCGTGTATGAGTTCATAGAAAGCGAAAAGAAGCACCTGCCATGCGCTGAAGCTGATGAACAACGCTATATTATCTACAGTGCTGCATTTGATATGGTACCAACCAAACCAGAATGGGCTGAACTAGACCTAAATAAGGTTACCACCTAATCCATGTTAGGGAGGACACTATGAGCTACTTCAGGTTCACAAACTACTGTAAAACTGAAAGGTCCCTGTGTTTGGCTAAATAGCTCTTCTTATGTTTTTACTGGTTTGTTTCCTTGATTGAAAGACTCATCCAGCTGTTTCACATTAACATTAGTGACACATTCATGATTACAGGAGGCACACAGCAAGAACTCAGCGCTTAAATGAAATCCAGGTCCTTTTAATTGAAATGGTAGTTTACAAATCCTGTCCTAGCTGTGTCCTTCGTGACATGGATGATCTGGTCACCCTAGACCTACGGAGCTCTGAAAGTATGATGAAGACAAATAAAGTTTGTCAGAACAGATATTAAAGGGCATTTCTACCTCTTTTATTGCAGGTAATTGAGCACACAACCGTGTATAAAATGGTGCTTGCTGCCATCAAGAGGGAATACGACGATTTCATTCAGGCCGTGAAAAGAAAGCACCGCGATGCCCAGAGGGTCCAGGGAAGACTGAAATCCACTCTCTCTGAGCCAGAATCTCTAATCAACCACCAAAAGAGATCTGCCCAGCTCCAGGAGAGGTCTGCTGGCATTGCACCTCACTTAAGAATAATATAATGATAATGTAGCTAGACTACATCAAATGATCCTTCAAGTGGAAGCCATTTTCTTTAGCCTTGCGGTCATCTGGCAAACATTCACCTTTCATCACAGGATCACCATAATCCTAAAGGACACATCTGAGCTGCAGACTGAAATAAGTAGACAGAGGACTCTGCAGACTGAGGAAAGATCTCGCCAGGAGGATGCAAGGCCTTTTTTCCAGAATCCAGGTATGAAGGGTGATGCCATGATGCTTATTTTCATTTATGACTTGCATTTCATAAGCACTTCCTGTGGGGGAAGAATACACACTGAAGCTGAGGCAGTCAGGATATCATGTTTGACTTTTAAATATTCCCAACCTGCCTATTGTATCTTGTAATAGTGTTGCTTGCCATTCTGCAGGCTTGTCGAATTAATGGTTTATTAGCCTGTATTTGTGGCTAAATCCAAGGCAAGCGGTAAGTCTGATCGCTAATCTGCAGATTCCTGGCTCAAAGTGCCGAAACACAACTCTCGATGGAATGATACTCTTTAGATCTAATGGTGAAGGAGGTGAGCCAGGGGCGCCTGGATAGGTGGGAAGAGAAGCGACCAGAGCTGCTCAGCAGCAAGGCGAGTCAGTCGAGGTCCGAGCTGGACGGCAGGATGAGCGCAGAGAGCCTGAGGGACCAGCTGCTCAGGGAGAACAAGAGACTAAGCTTCCGGTGAGAATACAGGGAATGTCCCACACATGAGGGAGCAGAGCACACAGGACAGGGTGTAGAGTAAACTCACCGAGTGGAGGTGTACATTTCCGAGTACGGTGACCACCTAATCCATGTCAGGAGGGACGCTATGAGGCACAACAAGATTTGTAAACTACCATTTCATCCATTTCAATTAAAAGGACCAGGATTTCACTTAAGCACTGGGTTCTTGCTGTGTGCTGATTGGTCAGTCTCCTATAATCATGCATATGTGTCAGTAATGCTAATGTGAAACAGCTGGAAGAGTCTTTCAATCTAGGAACTAACCAAACATTTTAGCCGAGCACAGAACCCTTTCAACTTTAATTCGTAAAAGCTGAAGTAGCTCATAGCGTCCCTCCTGACATGGATTAGGTGGTCACCCTATTTCCGAGTCTAGTGGGCCATCATGCAGATACAACACTGAGGGAAACTTTGCTCCATTTTGGCCCTGAGAAGCATCTTTTAGTGATGCTCATACGCCCTCTAATGGTGATGCATGAGATTGCACAATTTGGTTGCTATTCGCTTAATCTCTTGCAAACTTATGGACAGCCCAGGGGGGATGTTAAACAATACTGTTTGTGTTGTCATTTATAATGATGGAGGAGGTAAAAGAACACAACTAACTTAATTTCTCTGATTAGGAACAAACAGTTGAAGTTTATTAATGACACTCTACGCTCCTGGGAGAGATCAAGAAGAGAGCTCCCGTTGATGGACTTCCTGTCCTCAGTCCTTCGGAAAAGTTCAGAGCTCAAAGGTTGTGCCATTTCGCGGCGTCAGTGGAAAAAGTTTGTCATTTAGATTCTTCAGTTGGGCTTCCACAAACACCTGCTCTGGTTAGCCTTAGCGTGCTATTTACTGAGATGGAAACCATGCTGACCTTGTGGTGATCATCATTGTATTTGCTTTATGTTATTTGTTTGATTAAACCCTTCATGGTATTTTAGAGGGTATAAGCTATTGTTGACGAATGGGGAAAAATCTACTGTCTTCCAGGTTCGGATTCTGACACTGAAAGCGTCATGTCGGTGCTCTCTAAAGAAGATGGCAGTACCTCTTGGCTGCTGAAGGAGTGTGTTGAGCCGTTTGTCTTCTCACTGTCACTTTTGCTGTTGACTGATGTTGATCGTGATGCTGCATAAGGTTGTCTTCAATAATTCTGCGGGCTGCCCTGTGTGGTCAGCATTTCATAGCATGTGATAGAAGGTCTTCAGATTGCCACAATGTGGAGGAATATCACAATGTGACTGGCCCCTCCTCAGATTCAACAGATTCAGAGAAGGTCTGTTCTCGGGTGACAATGAAGACATCCTTATCCCTGGCGCCGGATCCCCTCAAGAGCTGCCAAGGAACATGGAGACCATGGAGAGGATCAGCGGTTCATCACAACCAGTTGAAAATGGTAGCTCTCATATGAATGTGCTTCATAAGGGGTCATGACAGGCTTCTGTGGCCATGCTTTCATAGAGCCATCCAACAAAGAGCAGAAACATGTTGCCGTTTTATAATTAATGTAAACTGTAATTAACTGCAATGTTTTTTCTCTAAGGAAATTAGGCTGACATTTAATTAGTAAATAGGATTTCAAGCATAACAGATTTTTAAAATTAAAATTTTAGAGAGGTTTCATTACAAACACACAGCTATCAGTTTTTAAATAATCATGCGCTGTGTCTCTCCCAGCCGAAGGGGAATCGGTGTTGCTCTTCATCCAGTCTTCGATGGCCGCAGTGCATGCTGGGATGCGACTGCCCAGCGAGCAGCTGTCAGTGGCGCTGGTGAAGTACGCCCTGCAGCACAGCCGCTTGGAGCTGGTCACACACTGGGTCACGCAGAAAAAGTGAGGATCAGACCGTAGCCTGAGGCTGTTTGAAAGTGAACAGATCCTTTAATCCTTAATGAGGACAGTAAATAATTTATGACATTTTGGCTGTTTGGGATGTTTTTGTAGTACTTTCAGTTGGTCCCTCACGGGCGGCACTGTGTGTCTGCGTGTGGTTTACGCTCCTGACGCTTTTGTGACTCAGTGGTTTCTCGCGCTCTGTGGACTCGCAGGCTGACCTGCTCAGAGACGCTGGGGGATGTGATCTGCTCGTACCGGCGTGCCAGCCTGCGGGTAGCCGACACCTGCCTGACCCTGGCACAGCTGGTGTACAGCGCCTGCAAAGCCCGCAGGAAGGCTGCAGCCTGTCTCTGCAGCAGGGGCATGACGCACACTGCGTTGGCGATGGGCCAGCAGGACGGGGCCTTCTCATTGGGTGAGGACTGTGCTGGTGCCCAGTCAGGCACAGCCGGGCCTTCCCCCCCCCCCCCCCCTTCAGGCCCTGGATAGCCTTTGGTTCCAGGTGTTCCCAGCACCTTGGTTCGTCAGCAGGGCAAGAGAACACCCACAGAATATTTCCATGAAGGTGAAACCTGGCAGATGGGCCCTGGTTTCTATAACTTTAAAAACATTCGAGCACAAGTGTTCAATTTAGGTCTGAATTATCCCAAAAAAACCCTAATCTGGTTAACGGTAATCAATTATGCGCAATTGATGTTTTTAATATAAGTAGTACCTTTTAAATGCAGTATTCAGATTTGATGTGTAAATTCAGGTTAAATGCCGCCTCAAAATGTACAAGTGCTGAAAGCTTTCAGCAAATACCTTTCGTCCTTGATCTTTATGCTACCTGCTGCCCAGTGTGGCCAGGTCCCCCTCCCCCATCCGTACAGGAGGGGGTGATTCCCCCACCAGGCCCGCCATCTGCTCCTGGCGTCGGGCTTACAGGTGGCTCCCTGAGGCCCGTCAGTGGGGGCCCAGCAGATTAAGGGCCTGGTGGTGTCCTGTAGAGGTGTGATCGTACCACGCCTTTCGCAGATCAGCCATACCGGTGTGTGAGCACATATTCTGGCCCAATCCCCTCCTCCGGTTCGCAGCATGTGCTTAATTAAGCTACGCAGGCTGCCCAGCAAAACCCTGCCACCATATGTTTACAACAATATTTGACATATTTGTTCTCCAGAGACATTATGGAGCTGGAAGTGTAGCTCTGATGTATAGCGCTGATTCAAATTCAAGTGCCCTCACCTCACCGAAAATGTTCCGAAATGGTTTCCAGTGGAGTCGGACCATGATTTAGTTTCCTTTCATTGATGTTTGTAACGGTGCTACTTCACATGCCTGTGTGCAGACTGCTGTGTCTCTGAGCCGTTTCCCGTTTGCAGATGACTGCTTGTACCTTCTGAAGAGCTGTCCCAGCTTGGCCCTGGTCCAGGGCCTGACTATTGAGCGCCATGGCCGACCGGCTGTCCTCTCCCTGGGTTTTGTCGCTGACGCCCTCCTGGCCAGCGGCAGGGAGGAACTCGCCTTCCAGCTGCTGGAGAGCATCCGCAGCGGGGCTCCAGGTGAGCAGATATGGGCAACCCCACCCAGCAGGGCTGAGAGTGAAGCCCATTCACTAAAGCAGCTGGTTTGCAGTTCTAACAGGCAGTTTTACAGCCAACACAGGGCATGAACATTGGGGTCCTCAGCCAGAAGGTGATTATGTTATATAAGGTGTATTGGGGAAATGCAAATACAAAAAATATATGCAGTATAGTACTCTAAACCACAAAAGCATAAACCTAAGGCCCATATGAAGATGGTCTAAGCAGGCCTTCTGGAGTGAGTGGATATGGACTTACCAGTGGTTTACAGTGACCCAGTAACAGCACAAACAGTGGAGAACAATATGAACTACAAAAAAACAGGACGTGTAAGTAATCCCTCCCTCCCTAGTCGGCACCTGCCTTTTGAATATAACCCTTAAAGGTAAATGCAACTTACCGGGTTTAGAAAAAAACTTATGACTACCCCCTGCCTGATCGGATGGGTCATTGCACCCTGGGGCTTGACGGGTATCAACTCGCAGTCCCAGAACATTGGCTGCAGTGTTGCTTCAGGGCCTTGAGCTCAGCTTGAACATACACAGCTTAGTTAGCCAGCTAACTACCAAACTAGTCTTAAGAAGAACATTAGAAATTTATAAACGAGAGGAGGACATTCGGCCCATCAAGCTCGTTTGGGGAGAACTTGACTAATAAACAATATTAGTAAATTTCACCAACCTTGACAATCAAACTCGAAACTAAATGATAGTGGTTTTCTTTTCAATATTCACAAGTGCCAATGGCGAAAGATGACATGTGAAATGAAGTGTCACTCTGGGTTTCCACAAAATGTTTCTGTTCACCTGCAGGTGACAGAATGAATGAATGCTGCCAATAAAACGCTCGTGAACCTTGTCAGTCGTCAGCATCAGTGGTCCTGGTAGTTAATCCTCTCTTGTGCAGTTCAATTAGCAAGATAGATTACACTTTTAATGGCAAACAAAATGAATCGACATTGATACATTTCAGTTATTTTGGCAATTTTTTTGGGGGGAAGGTGCGTAGTCTCAGAGCAATGACTCTTGGGGCCGCATCACACGCGGAATCAGGTGGGTGAATAGATGGATATGCTCATTACGTTTCTGTCCAACTCAAAGTATCAGGACGAGGGTGCATGCAGCAGCAGAGTGATGTCACTTCCTGTGAATGCGGGTGCTGTGGCTGGTGGAGGTGGCTGAGTCATTGTAGCCTTATTGCAGCTTTTAACCCCCCGGTGCTGTGTAATCAGATTGCCCCCAACCCCCCCCACCCCGGTTCTGCCGCAGGCGCCCTGCAGGTGGCCATTCTGGAGGATGTTGGATGGACACCAGAAGGGTGGGGTGAGATTGCCAAGCGCTGCAGAGAGCAGGACCGGTCCCAACTGGCCCAGGAGATCCTGACGGTCCTGATCTCGCAGGACGGCACTGTGCTGTTGTCACCAGATGTTGAGGGTGCCAGGCTGATGGAGCATGTATTCATGTGAAGGGATGGCCACTAGAGGGAGACATGGGGCCAAAACGCTTTGGAATCTGACGTAATGTAGTGGAGGGTGGGTGGGCTGGTTAGATGGGGGGCAGGGCATCACAGTTCCAGCAGAGTGAATGGAACGCTCAGTACTGTTCATCAGCTTATAATCCCCTGCACTCACGACCCGTTAAACCAATGGCATCCCTTCATTCCGAGCACCCAGCTAGCCATTGGTCCTCACTCACGGATATACATCTCCCAACAACAGCTGCGGCTGGTAGGAGGATGAAGGTGGACTGGCAAGAAATCTCCAAAAATATAGCGGGTCCTTAGCTTCAAATGGAGGAGGAGGAGCAGGTATCTGTCAGCACGAGCCCTTGGCCTGAATTATGTCATGCCTACAAGGCAGTTCTCCTGCTGGAAAAAGCTCCTGTAGCCTAACAAAGGAAAGCATTGTACAGTGTTCAGGTTCTAGGTTTGAGTCCCAGGGAGCTTGCATGAATTGTAACCCTCACTTTGGATGAAAGTGTAAGATGAATGAGTTAAATGTAAAATAATGCACTGTTGTTATAATGCTGCCTCTTTTTTCCAATTGAAATGTTTTTTCAAGCACATAAGAAACAAAGAAAGCACGGTGCTTAGGCCCTGTGTCTGGCCCGTCCCCGTAAACACACCGACGCCGAAGGCCGCATTCTCAGTCTCGGCACGGCCCTCGCTGTCCCAGCCTCCCCTTTGAACGTCGGCAGTGTCCGGGGGCGGCAGTGAGAGGACAGTGGCCTCTGTTTCTGTGCTGAGTGCTGTTACACCAGCCCGACCTCACGGGTACAAAGGAGGGCTGGGGGGCCGGGGACTGGGTCAGCCCCGGAGACAGAGGCTTCATTGTGGTCCCGACGGATGGGTGGGGGGGGGCAGCTTGTTCTGATATCAGAATTCAGAGTCATTGCTGTGCCCTCTGTAGACAAACACAGTGTCACTATCAAGCTCATACTACTGCGCCCCCCCCTCCAACAGCACAAACTTTCTATACAGGAATTTAGGTCATGTTGCTTAGTTGATCATTTTCAGACTTTACCCAGTTATACAACTGGATCACTGGAGTGAAATAGCAGATCGTCCTCCCTGAACTTGAACCAGAAGCATGCTTATGATGTCACTGTTGATCCCCCTCCCCCCCCCCATGGTTAGCCACCAATAGAAATCGAATCCCTTTGCACCTGATTTCACCCTGGATGACATCATCCTTTTAAAACAGGCTATTTTATTGATTCCCGTTGGATCAAACCAATGATTGACGGCACGCGGTAATTCCACCCATACTTTGATGCATTGATACCTCATCTGCCTTTCAGGTAGGTGGTTGTTTCAAGTTCAGACGAAAATAGTTCTAACCGGATATCTCAGGGATGCTAAACAAACTGTTTCTTTGCTAAATCCCAGCTAGAGGAAGGCAGTATTCACAGGTGACATCACCGGCCATTAGGTATGAAAGCATTCTCCATGCAATGACAAATCAGGGTAATTGGTACTGTCATGAAGTTGTGGATTCATTAATGTTCATGTCAAACGGGAGATGAATATGGACAACTGATCAGGGTAACGTGATTAGGGTAACACCTTGATTTTGTTGGGCTGCTGTACATGTTAATGGACTTTGGGTCTAGTTCAGTATAGATTTAAAGTCATTTTTACTGATTGTATCTGTTTACCTGCCTTTTGATTTGTGTAAAATAAATCATTTGATGCTGCATCATGGTGGTGCAGCCGGAAGCAGCAGGTGCTACAGCATGTATCCCAGCGCTTGGGGGCCGTGAGGAACACCACTCGGAAGTGATTCCTCACCTGGGGATTTCAGGACTGGGACGTCGGAATGAGGAGCAGTGCAGCCATGCCTGTGCACTGTGCCATGCCTGTGTGCTCACAGGGCCGCTGAGCTGTGCACTGCGCCATACCTGTGTGCTCACAGGGCCGCTGAGCTGTGCACTGCGCCATGCCTGTGTGCTCACAGGGCCGCTGAGCTGTGCACTGCGCCATGCCTGTGTGCTCACAGGGCCGCTGTGCACTGCACTGGCAAACCTTGACCCAGGGCCAACAAGACAGACTTCAAGCTCAGTTGAGAACTGATCCAAGGTCAGCCATATTTGGAATCTCTAGCTGGTTTCCAACAGGACCCCTCCCTCTGTTCTAATATCTTTATTATGGGATGTGTCATCCAGGCGTAAATGCTGTTGGAATTGTACTACAGGTATGTAAGAGTATAGAGCTGATTAAGGGAATGGTGTGTGACTCCTTCAGGTTTATCTGATTTAATAGGCTCTGCACCACAGTCTAAAGCTTCTGTGTTCAAAAAGGACAGGTGGCATCAGGACAGCGCTGCAGGGAGTTAGGGTCGTGATCCTGTGTGTGTGTGTGTGTGTGTGTGTGGAGATTAGGGACCAAATGGCCCCCGTAATGCAATAAATGATAACCTGTTATTTTTACATTGTAAACCATGTAAAAAACAAACCATTTTTCAGGTCTCCACAAAGATCTGTGGATGCAATCAAAAAACGAAAAGTGCCAAAAGTCTCGTATTATGTTTGGTTACTTAGGGCTGGGTAGGGGTTAAGGTTGACATGTTGGGATTAGAGTTTTTCCCCATAAAAATGAATGGAGAGTCCCCACAAAGATATAATTACAAACATGTATGTGAGTGCGTGCGTCTGCATGTCCAATGGGATGTAAAAGCTGTGCCAGCAGAAAAATGGGGATGGAGGGAGAGAAAATGATATAAAAACAGAAAAATAGTGGGAGGGCCTGTTATGTCAGCGTCTCCATATCCTCATCGGCCCTGCTGACTATCAGCCCCTCCCTGCAATGTGGGGGGGCAGTGTGGAGCAGAGCTGGGACTGGGTGTGTGTATGTGTGTAGGTCCCTCTGATGGCAGTGCACAGCTGCAGGGATAGATCAACACGGGGGTGTAGAGAGGGGGGGGGCGCTGGGCAGAGACACACAGCCCTGTCTGGTACGACAACAATGCCCCTGGCGGGGGGTGTTGATTACTATCGCAGCTCCATCCTACTCCAGTCCATGGATATGATTTTATCAGTGATCACATGACTGTGTATTTTGCGAGAGACCCGCTGTCCCTGTCGGCTTCTCTTTGAGCTTTGGGTCCGAGTCGCTTGGCCGAGCCCATCTGTGGGCGGCAGGACTCCACGTTTCACATGTGGGAACTTTGAGTCGAGGGGTGTTTTTATACGCTGAGGAGCGCATTAAGACATGGAGTGAATAGTCACCTAGAATGTTCCAGAAGCGAGGGCAGCCACGGCGCCTATTCCAGGACAAACATCGTCCCTCTAATAAGAGAAGCAGCACAACATTTTTGGAATATCTGTCTTAAATGCCCTGAGCCTCATTCTAGAAGATTCTGTAAAAATTCCATTTGTGTTATGCTTTAAATTTGAACTGAGTATTCAGGGATGCGATGGACCCTGTTTGTTACCTGAAGCACAACAAGCAGGAGCTGATGATGCTTCTCGATCTTTGAAAGGTCTTCCTGTGTTCTGCTCTGTTATATTTCCTCGTTTAGCAGATGTGCTAATTACCTTCATTCTGTTTATTTGAAGTGTCTCCCCAACCTGGACGTGTGTCACCCATCATGCTGCTCTCAGGCCCCCGGTCGCATCCTTGGGGGGGGGGGCCGTCTGTGCGGGGAATCGGATTTCTCATCAGGTGGTCGGGCTGATTTGCCTGTCGTCCATCTGATAGCAGTTGCTGCCCTGAAGCCAGCAGCGTGGCCCACTGTTTATGTTTGTCACACCCTGGACTGGAATATTGTGGCTATTAAATTTGCCTGCTTGCATTTGAATATTGCAGACAGATTCTTACCACCTCCTGTTCTGTTTGACCGTCTATTATTGACTCATTTCGGGCATTATTATTTTGCAGTAAGGATGTCAGATGTGTGTCTATATTTACTCTGAGCATGCTGTCTTTTTTTAACTATAATTACAGATATTTTTGCAGTTACTGCCATAATCGTATTAGCAGAAGTTAGCATTGTGGCTGCCAGCCCCCACCTCCTCCACACACAGAGCTTCTGTCACTGCCCCCCCCCCCAGCAGGCCCTACTGCTCCCAAATAAAGGTGCCAGCTAAACAGCAGGATAAATAAATGTCATTTACTATGAGATCCCACAGCACTTGCTGCCTGTGTGTTGTTGCTTTGTGCCTCTGACGAGGTTCGTGTCCGAGCTCGTCGACGCTGACGGCTTCGTTTGCCAGCCGCCTGTCATCCTGTGGAGCGTGTGACCGTCTAGCGGTCTTTTGCGGTTTCTCTCATCTGTGCGCCGAGCCTTTGCTGGTCTCCAGCAGCTCCTGCTTTGGCCAGCATTCCCTCCTCGCTGATGAATCTGCTGCTGTTTCTGTATTCCGGAACGGCAAGCCCACTTGCGTGCCTTGCATTTGGCCCCAGTGCAGGATTGCAGTAGGTTCTCTTGCGCCTCCGCCGCTTGCTGCAGTGCTGCTTTCCCCCCCACGGCCCCCTGTTTTATAATTCCTCTGGCTAAGGCAGCGCTGCCCCCGTTTCTCTGCAGGACACTCTAGTGTCTCCTCGCTGCCACCTAGTGCACCTTGTAGGGCGGTAACTGATCACCAGTTTCTTACAGGAAACATCCTCCATTTAGGTGTAATGTGGGTCATAATCACCACCCGGCACCTTTGGGGACTCAATAGGCCGCTGGGTTTGTGGATAAAGAAAAAACACTTCAAAGAGGGTTTTACATGAATCATGTCTTTTTTAGGCCTTTCAATACATAGCAAGTGATACATGCACCCGATTTGCATATCTAAAGTACATTATCTTGTGAGGCAGAAATTGTCCTAATTAGACGCGGATTTATCCACCAACCTGCCATTACCCAAGAGCGTCCTCTCCCTACCGGATCTGTGCGGTGTGTTTAGCGGATCGCTAACCGCTAGCTGGAGACATCCGGCTATCTGCTCTAAGTCGCGCTGTCCTGGTGCCGTTTTCTGGGGCATTCAACGTGCCCCCCTCCCGTTATGTTTCCACTTCCCGACACCCTGTGGGGATTCGGTATTTTTTTGGTAGCTTTTCCAGGCCTGTTTCTTGTTCTGGAATGTACCCCTCCAGCACCAGCCGCTCACACTGCGACATCCCAGTCGAGCCACATCTGTAGCTGTCACCATGTTCAAAGGTTGAATGAGGACAAACAAAACAGCTCTGGAATCTCTGCCTCTCGGATGGAGGCTGCGTCCTGTGCTGGGGGGTTTGGTAGCAGAGGTAGTGGCTGAGGCTGTGCCTAGCCCATGCTGAGTGGTCAGCTAAGGGGCAGAGGCTGAGTCTGTGCCTATCCCATGCTGAGTGATGTGGGGAATTCCGAATCTGCCAGCTGTAATTCAGGCACTAGTGTTGTGGTGACAATCGCTGCACGAGCAAAACAAGCAGGTGGTGTCTATTTGCAACTGGTTTTTATTATGCACAAGCAGATACTCGTCCTGTTATTAACTATGCAAGTGTGCTTGTGTGAATACATGTGAAGATGTGCGGTTCATTAGCTGCACACACGCGGTCTCACGAGTCACACCCTAGGTGTCACAGACTGCACGTTTTCGTTCACGACAGTCCAAACAGACCATAGGTTTCTCTGCCAAACTTTCAAGTGCCAAAGGGGGTGGGTACATCTATAACAAGAACCACATCATAAATTTACACAATAGTGACCTCAACCAGTTACATACAGTCTGATAATAAAGCAACACAGTGATTGGACGGTTACGCTGGGATTGTCTGCATCTGGGGCCTTCCTGCAGTTTCACTGGAATTAATTCATTTGTACTTTCTCATATGGATTTGAAAACTTTCTCCTGGAGATGTCTGCAAATGAATATTCGTGGTTTTAAAATTGTGCTTTTTTTCCGTTTAAAGAGCTTATTTGATGGGTTGATTGTGAGAATGCTGGTAATTATCAGAGCGACATGTTCTTATGTTCTTATGACATACATCCCTGTGTGCAATGTGCGGCGTCCCCTACAGGTCTGTGTCAGGCACTGCGTCATTGTTGAGCTTTGGGTCCGAGTCGCTTGGCTGAGCCTGTCTGTGTGCAGCGGGTCTCCATGTTTGGCAGATCTGACTCGAAGGGTGTTTTTATACGCTGAGCGGCATCCTGCATGATCTCTGTTTTTAAATGTCTTCCGCTGTGGCATTAATTAATCAAACTGAACGTCGGCAGAAAGTGAGACGTGGATCGATGTCTTGCACCTCTCAGGTGCTGTGGTGAGGCCTTAATGACACAATGGCGCCCGTTTGACCTGCGTTGAATCCAGCACAAAACGATGTGGGGGGGGATCTCGCCATAGGGTGGCGGCTGCAGGCTGGCAGAGACTCCTTCATCTCCCCGTGGTCGGATCAGCCTTGTGATTCCAGTGAGGCCGAGTGCCCCCCACCCCGCCTCCCCTTCATCCCTCCCCCCCATGACTTGCAGATTTCTCCCTCCTCTTCCTGCGGCTGGCAAGCGATTCCCTTTCCCTTGCCTTTATGTTCCTCCCCGAGCAGAAGGGAGCGATCGTCAACGCTGTCGCTGGCTGACACCAGCTGGCTTTAGCTCATCCTCTCAGAGCGCTCCGTGCTCTCAGATAACCTTCAGACGGCGGTAGAAGTGTTTGGGGGGGGGGACACCTGATCCGCATGCTCATCACTTACTGAATTTTGTCGTGAAAAGCACCTCCCCCATCATCAAGCTGATTAAGGGCTCTTTTTTTTTGGTGGTGTTCGCAAAGCGGGGATGGGGGTGCAAATGTGGCAGCTGCCAGGAATTGTGGGTAGGCTGCATCTCTGATGATAGGTGATACAGACTAAGTGTCCTCTCATTGGTGGGAGTTCTCCTGTGTCTCACGGGCCTTCGAACCCGTGTCTGCTTCAGAAGAGCAGCCGTTCGCAGCTATATCTCTCCGCCTTGTCTTAATCAGATTGGAGGTTTCATCGGTACAGTGATACGTGGATGCATGTAACGTTAGCAACTGAATCAAGAGCAAAGGTTTGAAAAGGTAAAAAAAAAAAAGATGCTAAAAATAGAATTGTATTATAGAAAGCCGCGTGCAATATGATGCATGGTTACAGATATGGGCCTGTAAACTTAGGGTGAGACCCTGCTGTTGTAGCTGTATGTGCCAAACCTGATAAGCCCCAGTATGATATCCAGGTGTATAAACGGGTAAATCTGCTGCTTCTTGAAGAAACGTCAGCTTAGAAACTTAATGAAGTGACTAAAGTCTGGAACACAGCATATTAAGACAGGGATGAAGAACTTTGCATGCGAAGCGTGTTCAGTTCCCTTCCCCTCCGGGTCTGATCTGAAACACAGAGTCTCCACACGCCGCCATTTCATTAATTAGTACGTTCTGCCGCTGAATGTCATCGGACCGGACCAGGAGTGCAGAAAGACGACACCGCCGGCATCGCTCCTCCCAGGCCAAAGTGGATTAGAACATGTTCTGTAGATCACAGATAATACTGTATATATTTAAGGTACGCTTAATTTACAAGTATTCCATGTATACAGGGAGGCCCTTCCCTGGTATTAACTCTGTGTTAGTGTATTATGAAGGAGATGTGTACCAGGCACTTAATCAGGACCTAGTTCTAAATGTCAGGCCTGTCATACAGGGGAGTCTGGGTGGGTGGGGGGGAATAAGAGCCCCCCCAAACAAGCCTGGGGAGGGGAGCACTGGCACTGGCAGTCCCAGGCATTGTTACCTGCCTCATTGAAAGAGGCTTTGAGGTCCTGCAAGCAGTGGGTGTGC
>JAODLC010000065.1:3221762-3238551 GCA_026781145.1 Hippopotamyrus pictus | reverse complement strand
CCCCCCCCCCCCCCCAGCACAAGGATCAGCCAGAATGCCCCCGATTCGAGGCCTTTTCCTACCCCGCCGACATGCAGCTGCCCCAGGGGTAATAAGGGCGCCCCTTAAACGGCAAAGCAGCCCGCATCTGGCTGACTGCTAACCGATCGCTGCGTCTGGACGTGTTTCATAAATCGATGACTGACTGCTAACCGATCGCTGCGTCTGGACGTGTTTCATGAATCGATGACTGACTGCCCCATGCTCCCTCATCATGTCGGGCACCGTGGGCCGCCAGATAAGGCAAACAGGGCCCACAAAACACGTGACACCTGTTTCTTTGCCCATGTGTCCTTTGTCACTTCTGATTTGTCGCTTAATGCGCTGCTGGTGTCGTGAGAGCGTCTGTCGCGAGAGCGCCCTGGACGAGGGGCCAGATTAATGCATTGGCTGCCCTGAGCTATGCCCGAAGGCCCTGGTAATCAGAGCCCCCGCCCGTCCTCGGGGAAAATGGAATGGTGAGTTAAATCGGCAACAGCTGAGTGTCCGTGATGATGTCAGCCGAGGGACTGCAGATAAGTCAATCCACCCCCGCCCTGGGCGATGTTAACAGACAGGGTTTTGCTTAATTCATCACGGTTTGTTAAAATATTGGCAAACTTTCAGTTACAGACCCACCCCTGACCTGCCATCCAGCAGTGCTGTATCCGAAACTAAACACAATGTTTTTATATACGGCATAATCCCAGCAATTTGTGGACATGCTCAGTGCGATACAGTAGGGAGCGATTAAATGTTAATGTAATTAGTTGGTACTATGGAGGGACTCGGGTTGTGTTTCAGACTTCAGTAGGTAAGGCCTCCACTCCTGGAGGCGGACAGCCTGGCCTTGGTGGGCTCTGGGCTCGCTGACCTTGGCTAGAGTGTCAGCTGAGCTCTCAAGGTCACCGCGATGGCCCCGTTCCTCTGGGCGGCTCTGCTCGGCCGTCCCCGTCAGTGTCTGACCGCTGAACCGGCTCTGTGCAGGGCTCAAAAACACCCACGATTAATGGGCATTGTAACAGTTCCAGAGGGGACACTGGGTTGTCTTGTGCGAAGGCTAATTAGTAGCCTGGCATGTTGAGCAGAGATTGGCTGTTAATGCATTCAGAGTCAAAGTCAAAGTGAATTTTATTGTCATCTCCACGTTATACAAGTATACAGAGAGTCAAAATGGCGAAGCTCAGGGACCACAGTGTAAACATAAGAGGAGTGCAATAAAAAACTAAACAAGCCAATGTGCAAAGGACATACAGGATAGTGCAATTTAAGAAGACGTATACATTGTGCAATATACAATAATGTGCAATATACAGTAATGTGCAATATACGGTGATGTGCAATATATTGTGATGTGCAATATTGTTGCAATAATATATATGCTTACATGTGTGTAAAAGCTGGCTTAAGTAAATTCAGTATGAGGGATTATCTATGTTGTTGTGGGTTATTATTATTATTATTATTATTATTATTATTATAGGTGCTAGCAAGCCGATCTCACAGGCCAGGGGGCACCCGAGGACCGGGTTGGGAAACACTGAGCTAGACCACTCAGCACGCCCTGGCAGGGCAGGAGGCTCCACTGGGCTGGAGTCCTGCTTCAGTCCCACGGAGGGGTGACATCGTGGATGTGATGTATGAAGTGCGCCACCCTGGGCACAGCTTTCAATCTGCCACCCACACGGGCCGGCGTTGAGAGCCATCTCATCGATGGACTTTGGCTTTGCTGTGTTCATGGCTCACACCTTGCTCTTAGCAAACAGCCCCACTCATTTCTCAGTAATGTTAGTGCCCAGGGGGGGGTTGGGCAGCCAGATGACCTTGGACCCCCAGAGGTTTTCTTTCTCCCCACTTGGGAGTTTTTGGTTCCTCCCCTCCATTGTCACCTGGCTTCCTTTCTTTCATGTTTTTGTCTTCCTTTTTCCCTGTTTTCGAATTATTCTGTATAAATGAGGCAGGAATGTATCACACTACACCCTGGGTACCAAGCACCTGGGGACGCCTCTGTGGTGAAAGGCGCTATATATGAATAAATTGAACTAAATTAAACTGGGACTGAGAACTTCATCCCACGAGCATCACTGAGAGCCAGTCTTCTCCTGAACAGGGTCCACAGGGCAAAATATCTGTTTGTCAAATTAATATTGCATAAATATAAATGATGTGTCCCTGGAGAAAAGCTTCCTCAGATAATTGTTCCTCACTGAAAAAACAAATGACTTTCTGAGCTGCTCAGTCAGCATGTAAACCATGCTGACAGACAAATGTATGTCTATACACAGATGTATGCGGCACTGGATCTGAATGACTTATTAGGTTCTTTGTTAAAAGTTGTTGTTTTGCTGTGTAGTTACAGTGTAGCTCCTGTAACAATACCGCTTGTGCTTGTTCCTGGGCATTTATTGGAAGCGCAGCCTAATTGCACTGACACCTAGTTGACTCTAGTTGACTCCATTCTGTTCAGCTGTTCTACGGTACTTTTTAAAGTAGGAGTTTTCAAGCTCTGAGAAATTTTCAAGTCAATAGATTGCGACGTGTGATTCTAATAATAATGAATGATATATAGCAAACGCAGTTTTTCCTTCCGATAATCCATGCGTATTGACACAGATCGCTGTGCATTTCGACCATTCAGATGGCGGTGACGCAATGGTCCATGTCGGCGGGGTCATGACTTGGGCACAACCTGCATACTTCACGATGAAAATAGTTTGCGGTGCGACTCGGGTGCGACCCGGTTCTCGGTGGCAGTGGAAAGGCGACATCTGACGGCACGAGTGTTTTGCAGTGTGCTGCTTGCCTTGCTTGTACGTCGCTTTGGGACAAAAGCGTCTGCTAAAAATGTAAATGTCATGTGATGAACGGCAGGCATACGGTTTGACCAGCGTGCGTATTATGCAGCTCCAAAGCAAATTAGCTTGACCGGGCTGCTCCCGATATCTCAGTGTTGGCATCCGTGCTCTCGCTCGCTTGTTTGCTTCAGCGTAGCCAGAGCACGTCCGAGCCGATGACTCCACATAAAGGTTGGCGGCAAACCTCCGCATTTCCCAGGCAAACTGGCACTAACACATCGAGTACAGTCATCTCACAGCGAGCGTCTTGTCAATATAAACCTTTAACCTTACTTCAGACTGCAGAATCGCAGTCACCGTTTTGTATAATACCGCCTGTGCACAGGAAACTGAGTCCCCCCCCATGCCAGTCCTCCTTTCAGTGCTGCAGGTTATTGATCGGCACCCCGGAGCCTCCCCTGGCAGCCTGGCCGCTCTGGAGACTCCCCTCCCCCACCAGTAGGAGGAGCCATTCCGCACATGCCGGCCGATGACTCGTGACTCGAGGAGTGTGACTCCTCTCTCGTCTGTGGCACTGGGGCAATAATTTTCCTCTTGTGTCATCAGTCACTGGGCTTTCAAGCTTGCTGGGTGACACTTAAATCAGCATTTAGAAAGTCATGTCATCACCCTCCCGTTTTCCAATCCTTTTGCTCTTCAATGACTAGGGATTAGTATTTGTTTTCATTTTTATTTTTACCCCTCCAGGTTTTTTATTTTTTTACCATTTTTAGAATTAAAAGCCACAGAGGGAATTGGCAATAAAAATAAGTCATGATGACATAGACTAATTCCACTAGACTCAGCTGACACTTTGGCTGCTGATCTCTTCATGTGCTACTTTTACACGGCATTCCCGTCCCAGGCGGGACAGCAACTTCTCTCTGTATCACCCGCACACCCGTCCTGCTGCTGTTATGGCAACCATCGCGTAGCAACTGATCTATGCACCATGGCATTGATTTTTATTCATATAGCATGTTATGGCCTGTGCCTTCACTGTAGGTACACATGTGCATGTCTCCAGTTCTGAAGTCAACAGCGTCCAGGCATTCCTTGTGCGCAGAAGAGGGACTGGGGATCAGGAGGGAAGCGAGCACATATACTCAGCCTGGGATTAGGAGCTGCGTCACATGGGAGCTGCAGCTCTCTTCCTATTGGTGTTCCTCAGATAGGTGTGGCCTGATGGCAGCCTGGGTAACGAATCAGAAGTCAGTAAAGTCACCAAATAAGAACAACAGCAGCATCTTACATTAACAGGCACAAGCCTTTTATTTTAAAGTGAAAATGTCACATATGAGAAAGGCAGCATACACTATTTCTAAACGCAGAATTGCACATGATGCCTGGTAAACAGTCACGTGCTAAGAAAAGCTCCGTGTTTTTAAGTTGCGATTTATAGAACATTTGGCCGGTTGTGACGTGACTCCAGGCTGAATGCGGAATCCCTTTTCCTCCACTTTCATCGGCTGGGAATTACACTCATTGCATGCCTCACACTCTAAAGCAAAAAAATAATTTCCAATCTGACGCAATCCAAAGAAAAGGTGATGCATCCCTGACTTTTTGCCGCGGGATGTTCCCTCTCCTATCCCCTCCTCCAGTTCCAACTTGGTGAGCCAAGTGTTAAAAGCTCTGAAATGAATGAACAATCGATGTGAAAATGCTCCCATTGTGCCCTGGGTCCATGTCCTTGCCCGTGCCTCCCTTAAATTAATCTCCATTCTTCGTAGGAACCTAAGCTTCGTGATTTGAGGAAAAAACATTGACAGGAACTGAGAGTCTAATGGGGAATGATGATCAGCCAGGGCTGAATGATGCTGTTCTCTCTTACTGGACAATCCTTCTGAGATACAAAATAACTGATGATCTAACTATGAAATCCAGCGTTTGAAGACTGCTTTCTGCTTTGAATCGACTAGAAACGTCATGCTAAATGGACACATAGTTACTGACTGAATTGTATACCGACACCTAAGGATTAACTGGGTGCAGTAATGTGACTGAATGTAACTGACCATTCTCCCAAAACATTTAAAGATAAAGGGGAACCCTGTCAGGCTTGAAGTCAGCAACTGGTGAGATATGAGGCTTTTACATGAACCGGTGAGCCAAGGCACTGGCAGACTGATCATGACGATGTGCCACAGGACTGGTTACTGCGTGTAAGTGGCTGGTAAGTGAGGCCAGTTTACATTAGTGTACATTAAAATCAGTACCATGGAAACCATACTGGTAAATATGAAAACTGCTAAAGAGTGAATGCGGGTTCCCTGCTCCGGCAATCTAAAATCCCCCGAAATACTTTACCCATTTCCTCTTTCCGGATAGAGAGAGCCTGATACCGTGCCGACAGCCGCAGCGGTAACCTGAGGCCGTCTCTGTCCAGCCAGCCAAGACGGCTTCAGAAGAAATTTTCAATCTAAGCACTTTGTAGAGGAACCTTTATGCACAAACCAGTAACGAGGAAGAGGGAGGAGGTTACGCCACAGCAGGGAAAGGATTAGTAACCCACACATGTAAAACGAACATTTTATCATGTAGTACTGCAGAATTTAAATGCTTACATCCAACAACATATAGGCCTCCATGTATGAACTGTTTTTCTATGCACATTTTTGTAGGGAACTTGAACGGATCTCTGGTCCTGGATAAGCACAGGACAGCATCAAATTTGGCATGCGTGAGAAATAACCACAGAGACCTTCAATAAAACAGGAGCACCTGTAGACAGCCAGCACACTTAAATGTGCATTTCCAGCTAGCAGTCATACCGCGCCTTATCATTTGCAAGACAACACCGTTGGCAGGGGGGTAGAAGAGACTTTGATATTACTGTGGTTTTGTGTGGACGAATGAAGCCAAATTAAATATGTGTGTTTGTGTGCAGAGCACTGGGAAAACTATGCTGCTCTTCGTAAAAATAAATTTTAATTAGAATTAAATAAAAACAACTCACAAAACACAGGCTATTAAAAATATTTGGTAACACTTGAGGGAGCACAAACAATGTAATACTATACTCTTACTTAATGTATTAATCACCAAGAAACTAAATGTCAGTTATGGACTGATCTCATGTTCATTAATCAATAATGATTCATGTACTTCAGGCAGTTACTATTTGTTCATGATTAGTACTTGAGTACTAATTGAGTTAATAAGTAACTTGTCCCCTCTCCTGTAATCTGTTACTAAATATTTTAATGATACCTTACCAAGTATTTTTACTACGTTTTTATAGAACAACGTAGCTTCTTCCAGGAGTGCAAGTTAATCTAAGTTCAGCGGGTCGAAAGTTTAATTTGCAACACATGAGTTACTAAGTCATGACATTTAGATAAACATAAAGAAGTGATGAGACGAAACGCGATTATGAAACTTTAACATGTACATACACTTTGTACAGTCTTCTGCCGATATATTTCCTACCCCTAGTATAGAATTTGTTGCTCGTTCACTTTTTAATGCTTGATCGAACTCGAACGAACTTTCTTTGATAATCATTTAATTATTCAAATATGGACACTTTGACGGAAAGGTTCAAATAATCCCAAGGGCGCTGGGAGCGTCAGCAGCTCGACCTTTGCCCTAGTTCTTAATTTATAAGACAGTTGAGCTAAATAGTAAGTCATCCAAAAAAGAAGGCTCAGTTTTACCTTTTATGATTAGAACTTTGGTGTACAATTATCTACGAAATATTTTTATCCGATCCGTGTATCCTGTTTTGCTATTGAACTAGGATGACACTTTCACATTATTACAAAGATAGGGGCACGCCATCGAACTATCCTCTGGCGTGATACCCATCGAGCAAATCTCATTTAGCATATGGGGATAAGAGTTATAGTCACTGTGTCGTCGTTTTATCTGCTGCTCCAGAACGGCGACACAACCTGCGCTTTGCCCAAGAGACAAGAGGGGCGCGGCGCTCACGCCAGACGTGCTCATGCCTCCCTAAATGGGCGGGGCGGGTCGGAGAGCCAGCTTCTCAAACATTCATTGGTCAGCCGTGACATCAGTCAGCGGCGATTGAGTGTAATTGGCCACCGAGATGTCTCCTCTATTTCAATATTCTGCAGTGGTGGCGCGTTACTGTTCGCGAATCTCCTGAGCAGCAGGGCTCTGCTGTAACGAGGCATCGTGGCGCACTTGTGCAATTTCATTCGGGCTTGATTAAATAAAGTGAAAAATACAGCTCTACAAACAAACTGCTTGCTGGTACAAGATTGTGGGGGGTCAGGGGTGTTTAAAGATCATACAAGCAGTCAGCTCCGCTTGAAAGGGAAAAATCCCCAACTTGTAAAGATGGAAGACGGCGACCAGATATCCTCCACGACACCTTTCGAGTCGGGCTTTGAAGACTGGCTGGCGGACTCCCGCCCGGCTGATACCCAGTTTCACGACAATGAAGCTGTGGCCAAGGAGGATGACGATATCTTAGACCTGGCCGGGGGCGCAAAGGAAGCCCTGGAAAGACATAGAGCCGCCACGCATGACTATGGCTCCACGCCGTTCGGGCAGCCTCAGAAAGCCGCCGACCCGTCTCCGACGCCGCCGGCATCCATGGACGCTGGACCCCTCTTCGGAGATGCCGGGGTAAAGCGGATGCCCGCAGCCGGGGAAGCTGCGGACACGCCGCCTAAACCGCAGGTGCCCGAGGCGGCGCCGGTGATCCCTGCGAAGAAACCCCCGTCGCCTTCGCCATCTTCCGGTAAGTAAGACTCGGCATTAACCTGATGTGTCCCCCGGGGTTTATCAAACTAATCACAGTTCCTCATGTAATTAGTAAAAAAAAATAAAAATAAATATATATTTATATTAATATATATATATATTTTAATCGAGTGCTGGGGAATGGCGACGTTTGGAAGAAGTTTCTGGAACAATGGCTCCGATTGGCGTGTATGGAACGATGCGCCAGCGTGCCGGGGTCCTGCGCTCCCCAGACCGCTCCGGGTCGCTGCCCTCCTTCCGCTCCATCCCGTTTCATTTAGACTGGCCTGGTTAACCCGGTCAGGCGCAGATGGCTGGCGCTGGTAACCAGAGCACCTGGGGAGCGGGATGGATGAGCACGGCCGCGGCCCACCTGTCCCCCCAGCCCTGGGCGTGCGGGGGAGGCGCTGCGGCTGGGCGTGAGGCGCTTCGGAAGTGGAGCTGGGGGGGGAAATGCCCAGATAAACATCGGGACAAAGGAGTTTTGGTTCTCCGAAAGCCATTTTAACCAGGTTTGCCCTGTGGCTGCTTTTGCGTAACGCACACGAAAGTGCCTCCCAGCTGTGTCTAGGCTTTTAGGGAGTGCCGGGGCTTTGTTGTCGCGCTGGCGGGGGGAGAACGAGGCAGGACCGCACCTCCATCCTCCCTCCCTGACAGCGTGATTGCTGGGACCTGGCGAGCCGTGCTACAGGCGCCTGGATCCTTACAGCATATGGATTCTGAATAGTACAAAAAGCAGTGTATCGACATGCCCCGAAATGTCCGCCTTTTACACCATTTGGACGGGTTTCTACGTGCGCTGTCATATAAATGGCGACTCGTCACCAAGAGATGGACCTTCTTTGTATGGGCACATCGCCTAATGCAGCGCAAATACGACGTAGTTTGGGGTTTATCTTAATTTTTTTCCCACCTGCCAGCAATCAGAGGTACTTTTAAAAGTCGGGATTGATGTCAAATGACTGCATTATGAAATAAACGGGTGATAAGGCCGGAGATGACACTGCATTTAAGGGGAGCGGCAGGGAGGGGCCGGGCGGCCGCCTGGCTGAGTGGCGGCACCTCGGAGGCTGTCTCTGCTTCCACTTTCCTTCCTCTTTCTGGAAGGAGTGCGTTTTAGACATTTTGTTTTTGCAGTCTTGTAGCAGGATGAGGGTTTTTTTTCTAGAGTATTATGCCGAAAAGAGGGGTAGATGGGAGTCAAATTACCAAAACTAAGGGGAAGAGCATCCGTGGGGCCGCATCCTGCTTAGCGTAGCTGAACTGTTAGACAATACGTGAAGGTGCATTATCAAATATTTATCGAAAGTCTCAAAGGGAGAAAAGGATTCCTGGCACCCAGTGCTCATATAAAATGACTTTTGTTTTCTACATGTGTGGATTTGTGAGGTTTTCATGTGAGGGGCGTGTGTCCCCAAACGGGAGGTGATCTTTTTGCCAAACACTCTATCTCCAGGCGGCGGCTTGCTTGTTGTGTAGGGCTATTTCCCGGCCCTCGGAAGTGGCCTCATCTTTCAGAACAAAAGCCGTTCTTCCTGCAGTGGTTTGTCCCTGACTGAGGTGTTTCTGAATGTTGTGCCTGGGCTGTCGTTTGTGAGTCTAGTGAGCTGCTTTGGGTCCCTCCCAGGATGTTTTTTGTGGCCAAAGGCAGGCATCTCCCTGTTGTGTTCCGAAGCTCTGTTCCGCTGGTCATGGCGCTATTGGCAGGCCTTGTGCGTGTCTGCACCGTCATGCTCCTTCGTCCTCTTCACTTCCGCCTCCCTTGTGGCCGATGTGACTCGTGTAGTTGGGTGTGTGTGTTTACGGTATCCCTAGTACCACATTAGCATTGCTAACTGCATCACCCCCCCACCCCACCCCCCGGTTTATCCTTGCCTTGGCTGTGTTCAGCCCATCATGACCATGAGTCAGTGTTGCCACAACAGCTGAAGTTGTCCTGCCAGAGTCCATATCTAGATAACTGTCGGTCTGATTGCATCTGCGGAAAAGCCAGTTTCTTTGGGTCTCTTTCTGGTGGCATTTGCCTGATTTTTCTGCACCGCTTTCCAGTGTTTCTTGCAGTATTTGTCCTGCTTACCCATTTCCGACTTTCTGTAATGCAGAACCTCAGCCGGTCTGATCGATCTGTCTTTTTGACCAACAGTATGCAGGCATAAAAAGATTAATTGTCCCCTGTCCACTCTTAATATTTAAACTGATTGTATTATATTTGTGGCTTCTGGCAGGGCTAGAAGTACCGTTTCACCACAGGAGGAAGTGCGACAGCAATCTCTTCCTTTTAGTCACACATGTGAAACTGTTCATCTGGGCTTTTTAATGAGTGTTTTTTTTCCCCGATGGAGTGAATAGCTGGCAGGCCTGTGGACTGAGTAGGCCTCTGTGTCATTCAATATATGTTTGAAAAGCCTTCATGTCATGTCAAATTGGAAACTGCCCAGTATCCCCTGGGCCCCAATTACTGAAAATCCCCCACAAATCAATGATGACTTTAAGTTTTTTGATCGAACTGCAGCGTTCATGTTCTGTGAAATTTTGCATCTGCTGTCCTTAATATGCAGAACCGTGGGGTTCGGTCCGTAGGAGTTTGGCTTTGATTATGCTGTTGCCGAAGGAGTCTTTAATTGATCACTGGCAATGATGAGCGCCTCACTTCCCCATATGAAGAGCGTTTGGTATGTTCTGTGTTCCATTGTAGGCATTTCTTTTGCCTTGACTGACCTGTACTCATCACAGGAAGAACCTCTAGCGATGCTGTCTTTCTGAGGCGACAACTGTAGTTAAAATATTAATAAACCTCCCAGCATGAGTAGACTAATTACAGTGAAGAGCTGCTTACGTCTCTGCTCATTTTGGCATACTAACGCATAATTATGAATCTGCGTGTAACAGCGCTAAATTTGTGAACCATTTTTATGTATGATTGACAACTTATGTGCGGTCAATTTTGGATGGAAAGAAAAAACTATGAAACAAACCAGAGAACCTGAGGGTTTGAAAAACATTCAAGGCTCTTATGACTTGGTCATTTAAATATTACATTTCATATTGACTTGCTCAATTGTGTAACTATGTAACATTATGGTGCTAAGCATTCTGTATTCAGAGTGATTAATTCTTTCTTTATTATTCTTAGGTTCTATACTGAAATGGTGGAACATTGACAGAAGAGGTAACCAGTTTTGTGAGGAACTTTTAGGGAGTGATTTTTAAAAAATAATCTTGCATGATCATGGGGCTGGATATGATTATTATTGATTATTTAGGTGACTAATCAACAAATCTGGAATTTATTGAATATTTAAAGGATAGATGGGTGCTTTTTGAATTGAATGACTGAATTGGTGGAATGATGTTCATTGTCAGCTAGTTTATATTTGCCTTATTTAAAATAAAGATTTATGTCGTTTTACTTAGAAAAACAATCTGAAATGTGTCATTTTAATTTTTACCACCATTTAATCTGTATTAAGATAATGATTCATCAAACTTTATAGCTGCTTGTTTACTATGTTCCAAGTCTTCGTTTGTGTGTTAGCTGCTCCAATTCATAACCAGGTATCTGGTAGTTTTCACCTGCATTGTTTTGTTTGCTCATTTCAAACCGAAAGAAATGTGGTCAGCAGGGTTTTCCTTTACGATCACAATTCTACAACTTAAAAAAAAAATCAAAGGTGTTAATGTTGAAAATTTCTTAACTCCAGCATGATTTAGCAGAGAGTAAAAAAAAAAAAAAGGTTGCAAAGGTTGAACTTTCAAGATCAATAAGACAGATTTTGTCTGGGCTTCTGTGTGTCGATGGTTTTGTTGATTTGGTGCATATTTGATGAGGAACGTAATGCTTATTCCCTCTTTTGTTTAGTCATGCTGTGTGTCTGGACTCTGGAATGTAGGGCATGTTGTCTATCACAAGGTTGTCTTTAGTTGTCTAAGCCTTGAATGTTTTTAATGCTAGGTTGTACCTGATATTTTATTTTTTTTTAAATAATTGTCTAAATATCTGTAAGTTTCAGTTTCATCCATTACAATCTTCATTTTAATGCTTTCATTAGCTGCCCAGTGCTCTCTTTTTGTTTTGTTTTTTTCTTCAGAAATGTGATGCTATAATGACGGCTTAGTTGGCTGTCAAAATTGTCTATATGAGACGTATTCATGTTCATAATTACATGACAACTCATCTTTAGTCTTTAATTTTGTGTGTCTTTAATATGCTAAAGAGCTCCCTGTTTTGAACACTATCAATGATCAGTGAGGATTTAAAAAAATTGTTCTGATGTTAGTCATTGATGTAGCTGTATTAGCTTGATATCAGCCTTCATGTCTAGACAATAATTCCAGTTAGCCGCCTTCATTACAGAAGTACCTAAAAAGCTGCATTTACTTAGGCTGTTGTTGGCCAGTTGTCTGCTGTGAGTTTTCCTCTTGCCCTTTGCCAGTTCCTTAGAAATTATCACTGTTGCTGTGCTGTTTTCCTCCTGGTCCCTCTGTCCTCCCTGTAATTGCCTACACGTTGCTTGTTTTGGTACTCTCCCCCAAAGCTTGCTGGGACAGGGGTCCCCTCCCTCTGCTGTCCAGATCAGCTGACCATATAAAACCCCGCTAAGCTGATCTTATATTTTTTCCCTTCCAGATGAGCCCACCTTTCCTCCTTCTGCTCCATCTCAAACTCTGATGCATTCTTCTGCAGGCAAGTTCTCTCTGCTTCCGCTTACTAACCTGCCCTTGTGTAGTTCCAGTCCTGTCCTTGTTTCCTCTGACACGTTGCCTCCTGGGGGTGGGTCTTCTCTGTCTTCTGAGCACTTAAATCGCACGCTGTTGGCCTTGTAGCGTGTGTATGTATGTGTATATATATGGTCTGCATGTTTTCTTTCGGGCAGTACTATCTGTTGCACTTGTGTCTGTGTACGTTGTGGTGTTACTTGCAGTCCACCCTAATGTAGCTGTGTTTCCTGATTTGCATGAAGATTTGCGCCCCTCTGTTCCCTTGGTCGTTCCCCTTGATGATTTGCATAATTTATCGATTGACAACTTTTCGGTGCTTCTTGGGCACCTGCACCAAGGCTGTTCTAGGTATTAAATATTGACTAAACGGCCATTTTGAAATTCCTCTAAATCAGTGCTTCCCAACCCAGTCAATGGAGACCCACAGACGGTCCGCATTTTTGCTTCCTCCCAGCTCCCCACCGGTTGACTGTATGCGGGTCGCTGGGGCCTGGATTGTGAAACACTGCTCTAAATCGTGTTGCTGTCACCGATGGGGCTTTCCGTGTTGATGACACCCACTTGGCCTGTGGCATGAAATGTGACTTGTGTGGCATTTTCCTTTCTATCTATGTGCACAGAGGGCAGAGCTCAGCCACTGGGGCAGGAGGGTGATTCTTCTCAGCTTGGATCTATTGCACTTCCTCCCTCTCTCTCTCCTCTTCATTCTCCTGACTCTTTGGAGGAGCTGTCTCTCTCTGAAAGTCCCAACCAAGCCCCTGTGGCATCGGGGCTCTTTGGCTCCGGCCTCACATCTATAGAGTTTTCTGAACGGCCAAGCCAGGATGTGCCTTTGAGTGAAGAGGTGAAAATGTTTGAATCTTTTACGGTGTCAAAACTAGGCCTGGCTGGTGATGATCATAGCCTCTCTGGTGGGTTGGACAAAGACAGTGTGAAGGCAGCCACCTTCTCTCCTGGAGAAACCGATAGATTCCTAAGCTCGCTTATGACCTCGGAGGTCGATCTTGGGTCCAAGGTTGATCCAGGAAAGTCTGGGCGATGTGAAGATAGTGGAGTTGCATCCTCTCCTGATGAGAAATTTGGCAGTTCAGTTGGGTCTCATGAGGACGGCAAAACCGATAGTGGTAAGGAAGGGTTTGATAAAGATTCAGAATCTGGAGAATCTACTGGATCGACTCCGACTCAGTCACCCATTAACCCGAAAATCACTACTGAGTCTTTCCTTTCGTATGCACCCTCTAACCCAACAGCAAAACCGGACGCTCCGCTCATTGCCTCCTGTGGTTTCATGAAGGATGTCGATGAACCAACTAAAGACATTTTTTCACCAAAAACATCTTGGCGTGAAACTGATCTGCTTGCAAGCAAGCTGGAAGTTGATGATGATTTTCTGGGTGAGGTTAAAGCCTCCGGTGCCACAAAGAATCCATTCCAGGGATTCTCGCCTATAGGGGATTCTAGCAGTGCATTTCCGCAGTTGGGTGAAACGACTACGGATATCTCTACTGATATAAAGGGTGTAAAAGTGTCTGAAAGTCCCACACCAGACTTGGTACCACATGCACATGAAGGTGAACCCCAAGATGCTGCTCTGAATAAGCCAAAAGAAGAAGCAACTGTTGATTTAGTCCAGATAGCTTCTGACCCTGTAAAGGATTTGCCTGATGTTCCTGTGCACTCAGTTTTAACTGAAGAGTCTACGGAACCTTCAGCACCCCCATCTCTGCCAGATATCCTGAAGTCCTCTCCTCTGAACCCTGAAAAAATAGACTCTGGGTCATCAGAAGCAAGCTCAGATAATGACCAGAGTCCAACGGAGGAAGTACAGATGGACAATAACCCTATGACTTATTCCGCCACTAACCCGTTTGCCTTTGACACCAAGATCTCGCTATTGAAGGAAATGGCTGAAGAAACGGAGGCTCGTGCTGCCGCCAAAGAAAAGCTTAATGTTGAACCATGTACCGAGAAGAGCTTTGGTGCTTTTGACCTGGTGAAGGAGGCGGAAACCACTAAGGGCAAAGATCCACCTGCAGTGGAAACGGAACAAAAAGACTGGAATCTTTCAGGTAATGATTCGGTCAAATTCGCCACAGAGTCTCGGACCTCTCCAGTGAACCTGCCAATAGGCTCACCTTCTCGACATCTAGCAACAGCAGAAGAATCCGATTCTGACAGTCCAATGACGGACTCCTTGTCTCCAGTGCTGGAAGCGATGGCAAAGAACCCCGCAAGTTTTCAGATTGAGTCTGAGAGCAAGCTCTCCGAAGACTCCAAAATCTCAATGGCTACTGTGATTAAGGGAGTGTACATGGAGGAGCATGAGACATCAGAGCATGAAGTCTCATCTGAGGAGTTTGAATTCATAGAAAGGCCTCCAAAGGGTGTAATGGACGAATTCTTAGAAACACTGGATAGTGCAAAGTTTGCAAAAGCACCAGAGATGGGTACGGATGATGATGCTTCACCAGGGTTTGGACAGGGAGATCTAACCACTGATGTCGAGTCAGCACTGGAGTCTCAGCAAAGTTCCTACATGCTCCTAACACAGCCCATCTCTAGGGCTTCACCCCAAAAGCTCAAGGCAGATCTGGAGAAACCGTTCGAGCCTTCAGAACTTGTGTACCAACCCCAAGAGGCTGCTTCTCCTCCGAAAGTCCCTCTTGTCCACTGTACATCAGAAGAGCCCGAGAAGCCTGCTCATCCGCAGAAGACTGAGGACCAGGCAGCCAGTATGACAGCCCACTCTGAAGCATCTACAGCTGCTAGCTTGACACATCTAAGCACAGAAGCAGGTAATATGAGCATGGACGTAGACTTCTGTTCTCCCATACTCATTCACCATAAAGGGTTCTTCCTCACCATAGATCCCCCCCCCCCACACTCTTATTTGTCTTTTATTTGATCCTTTCACCCCATGCCATTCTCTTTTTTTTTTTTTTTTTTTTTTCTTTCCTACTTCAGCATGCTAACCCATTAACTACTCAAAGTTTGAGTGTGGGTGTGTGCGTGTGCATGTGCATTAGGTTTTGAGCGTGAATTCATAAACCTGTACGTAAAATGCTCACGTGTTGATGTAGTGTGCTCGGTGACTTTTCATTCCTCTTCATTCATTTTGCTTAGTGTTCGTTCTCGTGAGTCTTGGTAAGTATGAAGATGCATATTTTATACCGTAGAAATATGGAAATCGTTGTTAATGCAGAACTGGGAAATTCCTGGAGGATTGGCGAGGTGCCGGTCCAAGTTGTGCAGGGAGGAATGGTACTGAGTAACAGTGTAAATAGTTTTTGTATTAATGTACTAAAGAATAGTGGTGACTTGGTTGCAAATATGTCAGCATTTGTGAAGCCGCTTGACTTGCTCTGCAGAGAACGATTCGGTGACTGAGCAAATGTGGGCACAGAGCTCTGGGCTTGCCGAGGAACTACAGAGTAATAATCAAATCCACGTAAACTTTTCCAGCCATACGCAACTGTTTTGGTTCGTTGATCTTGGAAACTTAATAACTGACTTTAGTAAGTGAAGGTCTTTCTGCACAAGACGCACGGCCTTTTTGACGGCCTGATGTTTTGTGTCGTGCCTCCTCTGAAGCACTCGTGCTTTGTGAGCGGCATAGTGGTGACCTGCCTTCTTGGAGAGAAGCACGTTTTACAAAGCATCTCGCGATTGAAGTGCTGGGCTTCGGGGTGTGTCTTGTTCTAATGCCTCCAGAAACGGCGTTCGTGCAGATTTGCCATTATGCTGGGTGGGGCTGAATTTTTCTTAATATATAAAATTAAATTTTTATAGTGTGCAGCAGAATATGTTGGTGAGGGAGGAAATCATGAGACGTGTTTGCAAAAGTCAGTTATTTTCCATAGATATTCTTTGTTGTAAATTGTGTGCCATTCTTCCCATGCAAAATGTATAAGACAAAATAGGTTTTTGCATGGTTTAGTGTGGATTTAGTGCCCCCTAGCGTCCCATGAGTGTAAAGCTCATTTTGGAAAAACGTGTTACAATGAGCCTAGGCTGAAGTTACCTAGTCATGCATGTAATTTTTTTGGTGTGGTATTTTTAGTCATTGACGTATTTTGCTAGTTTGCTGCTGGTTATTTAACTAGGGGGTCTGGTCTTTTAAGCTTTTTTTTCTCCCCCTCTTCTTCAGTATCATTGTAGTAAGGTGATTGTAATATGTCTGCAAGCAACCCATTTTATTAGGTTGGAGAATGTTGATGTGCAGTTAAATGTTATGCTTGGTCATTTCGAATGAGCTTGTTGATACGATATACAGAGCCCATTTACACAGTATGCTGTGGTGGTGCTTTGATGGCGCCTGCAGCTCTGGATCTGTGCAGAGACGAGTAGCTTGATTCTGGGTGCAAGTTCAGTGCTAAAACGGCCACAGTGAGTGTATGAAATTGACCAGTTTCTCTGAAGGTTCTGCGCATGTGTGATAGCGATGGGGATGGGGGGGGGGGGGGTTGAGGGAGCAAGGGGGAGAGAGAGGGGGGGGGGGGGGG
>JAODLC010000065.1:3171610-3197601 GCA_026781145.1 Hippopotamyrus pictus | reverse complement strand
GCATGTGCATGTGTATATATATATATTTGTAATATATATGTATTGTCCCGCATTGTGTTACAGATGTGTCACGCGGGCAGGAAGGTGTGACAGCTCCCCCTGGTGTATGGAGGATATGCAGCAGGAGGTACTTACTTGACAATTCCCTGCCTCCAAAGGAATGCAAGTTAAAACACAACACAGACGTTAAGCACTTCTGACAGGACGAGAACGGGGTGGACAGGGACAGGCGGGTAGTGCGAGAGGGGGTGGAGGGATAGCAATGGCTGGTAGATGGGTAGTGGGGGGGGTGGGCTTTGTTCTGCTGATGTGTGTGTGTGTGTGTGTGTGTGTGAGCAAAGAGTCAAGCCCCCATCACACTGTGAAACCTGTGCTGTGAAACGAATGGGGGGCCAGTTTGGTCACCATGCTGGAAACTAATCGAGGGACGAAAACAGCACTTGGTAACTTGTTCTGGTTACCCAGAAACCCATTTTTAAGGTGGGATATAGTTTTGATCTTAGCCTACAGGCTTACTGCTTCATGGGGCTGAAGGATGACAGGATGAAGAAAAGACCAATCACAGGAGCAGGAAATAATGAGATTCAGAAGTGGGAGTGGCTGGTGGAGGATGGTCACTCCCATCCGTGCTAAATGACCGCTGGACACGCGGCCCACAGCGGCGTGCGCTCATATGCGCTGTGCACTGAGAGGGTGCTGGACCAGCATCTCATCACGTCGGATCAGGACAGGCTGGGCCGAGTTCCTGCAGGGTGATGGTGTGGGTGGATGATCCCGTCACCGAGAGCTTACTGACATCCAAACCACCCGGCGTCTTGTTACAGCTTGGACTGTACGTGACCTCGTCTGATGCCAAAGACACTAAGAGCCAGTCTGGCTGAAGCCCCCAGGACATGAGGTGCCCCCCTCCCCCCATCGGAGACATCTGCATTCCTACGGACCTCATCATGCAAACGATATGATACGATACCGTCCGATCGGTCCTGACCTCTGTGCCCTCTACGAGGAAAAAGCATCCATCTGAAATTATTCATTACTGCTGAGTGTCTAGCTGTGCCAGTCTGGCTGAATTCATCACGACTCCCATGGCTTTTTTGCATCACAGGAAACCCAAACGCAACAAAACCCAACATAACATAATTTGAGTATGATGACACAGCAGCGAGAAAGAAACATTCAGCCTCCCAAAGACCAAACCAGAGGTCATCTAAGACACCACGATATTAACTTCACATCTGAACTGAACAATAGCAATGACTATTGGAAACGTATGAATGAAACATCAATATGAAATTAGCACGAAGCAAGCAGACCTTTCCAGGAAATTAGGAATCCTGCTTTGACATCTTCTCACAATGTGAAAGAAAAAATGTTCCTGGTGAAAAGGGCAACTGAGTAGGTGGTCTGACCAACTCATCCAGCGCAGGGGGGGAAAAAAACACACACCCACTTGGTAAATAGTAAATTCCCAGTTGAGGGAAATGACGCATGTTCTACGTGAAATGAGCAAACTGCGGTTTGAAAATGAATTTGGACGTTTACAGGTGTCAAAAACAAGAAATGTGAAATTTCAGGCCTTTTACTTTGCAATTACAGGTGATTCAAAATGATAATACCCGTGAAATGCAACATTTGTGTCCCCAGTGCGTCAATCTGCAGTGCAGACGTTTGGAGTGGTCTTTTCTTTTTTCTAACGTTAGGCAAACAGCCAGTGCAATACCCTGCGTGCGTTATCACTGCGGAGCACCTGTGCTGTCATGCTGAGATCCACTCTCACAGTGCGAGGGGGTGCGGCAAATACAGGCACAGAGTCAAGTCACAGGCCATTAGAGAAGGAACTGTGAGACTTTGCCAACCTTGGCGAACAGTTCTGCAGGTATTAAAATTTTAATTATTATATGACAAGTCAAAGCAAGTGGGTTTTATGTTTAAGCATCCAAGAATTTAGTAGGTTTCATGAGGGAATTGGTCCTTGGCGTAAAATGTATTATGTATAATTTAGTCAGTACAGCATTCAATAGGATTATGATCCGTTTTCATGGGGTGGCTGGTCATGTGACACATAAGTATGGTCCTGGTGGAAGGACACAAACCATGTGGGCAGGTAGAGGGGGTACATTTTGGTGGCCTGTAAAGGGTACAGAATTGTTATAGGTTCAAGAATCTCCATAGCTGGACTACTACAAAGTGTTAAAGGAAGATTGAGCTTTTATATAGCACTAGGGTGACCGCCTAATCCATGTCACTATGAGCTACTTCAGGTTTTACAAACTACTGAAACTGGAAAGTCCCTGTGTTTGGCTAAATAGTTCTTCTTGTGCTTTTACTGGTTTGTTTCCTTGATTGAAAGTCTCATCCAGCTGTTTCGCATTAACATTACTGAAACATTCATGATTACAGGAGGCAAACAGCAAGAACTCAGTGCTTAAGTGAAATCTGGGTCCTTACAATGAAATGGTTGAAATGGTACTTTACAAACCCTGTCGTAGCTCACAGTGTCCTTCCTGACATGGATCAGACGGCCACCTAGAGTGTGTGGCAATCCATTACTATGCCATGTGTGTTAAATGGTGCATGAAACAGGGAGAAGGAGAGAGAGAAAGAAAGACTGCCACAAAATCAACAGAGGAGTGGAACCAGAAACTCCTGAGTAGGGAGGGAAAAAAAAACCTTGGGGGGATTCAAGGTCAAGTAGCTGCTCAAAGAAGGTGAGATTTTAGTGTTTCCTTTAATAAATATCCAGTTACATTTATTAAGTATGCAGCTTTTTGGCAGTAGAAACCTAGTTCAGGTTAATAATACCTTAATCCGCACCCACTGAATCGCTTATCATCTAGCTCAAAAAATTCAGAGAAAAATCCCACATACGCCCTGGAAAAATAATATCGCACCAAAACAGAAACTTCCACTAGATGGTGCTAAAAAGCAAAGAGAGATCAGACAAGTGCAGCCTACTGTCGTACAGAGCTACTTGGGAATGACCTGCAAATACAGAACCAGCCTGTTAACATAACGGTGTGAATTTGTTTTAGTCAAGCTGCTGACAGAAGGCAGCGGTACCATGGGTGTGATGGGAGCATGGCATTGTGGGTAAGGGATGTGAGCGGACGGGCATGGGCGGAGTCACAGCCATGAGGGGTGTACCTCTCCTCTGGTGACACCTCCTTCTGCTGGTGATGTGGCTTGGTACCCGACATCTCCCGGATGCTGACGGCGTAGATCTTGGTGGTGTAATCGATGCTCCTCTCCCTGGCCACATCGCTGTCGTAGCCTGCGGGGGGAGTTTGGAGGGGCCATCGGTAGGGGCCCAGTTGTAGGATCCTTGATCAATATGCTTTAACCTGGATCATCTAATCATCTAAATGCAAATCCTTTCTTCTCCGTGTTCATGGTTAAACACCGCCGCACATTCAGAATTTTCCAGAAACGCTATAGTCACTTTCAAGGAAGTGCATCCCCACATCCAGTAGCAACCTTCACCAGTACACCGGCCACGCACTTGTGTGGGGCCTGCAAGCATCTACAAACAGCCATGACACTAGGGGGCGCCCTGCTGCTCCGCGGGAGCCATCATACCTCCGTCCTCGTCGGTGTCGTCGTCGGACTCCTCGCTGTCCACAGGCTTGGCCTCGCGGTTCCCCGTGGCCTCGCGTGCCCAGATCATGAGCGCCGTGTCGGCCCCGCCCACCGTCAGCAGCGTGCCGTCATCCTGGGCCCAGCGCACGTTCGTCACATGGGCGCTGTGACCCATGTACTTCTTAAATTTGGCATATTGACCCTGTGAATTGGATGCATGGACGTGATCGCTGTGAAAGTGAACTCCGTGACGCCGCGTGACGCTAGGGCTGGGCGATACCTCAATAAAATATCACGATTATTTAACAGTCATCTCACTATTAGTTTGAACTGAAACACTTGTTATCTTGCGCTATTAACGGTTACAACAAATTCCGTCGAGGTTTAAGTCTGTTGCTGGTGATTTATCGTTATATCTGTCACATGCTCCATAATTATCAGTAAAACAATCCCCAGTCACCTTGACTGGGTAGCTGAAGAGCTTCAGGAAGCCAAAGTCATCCCCGGTGGCCAGTAGCTTCCTGTCTTTGGTGAGCGAGGCAGCATTGACATCCGTGATGTCGCTGTGCGTGGGCCAGATGCCCTCGCAGGCGGGGCCCAGGACGCACGACCAGGTGGCCCATTCCATCCTCTCGATCTGGGCGGGGGGAATAAGGCCGCCCACAGAACCATGAATCGGGAAGAAAACCTTCAAAATAAAACTGATATTGACCATATTCACATTAAAAGTATCAGAATATCAGAGGAAACGATTTAAATTGGTGTAAGGCGTCGGGGGAGGAGGAACCCAGCCACTGTTCCTTCCTTACATCAGTGGTTCGAATGGTCTGTCTCTTTCCTCTTGGGGCCTCGAAGAACAAATGCTCTTTGGCACCGGAATTAACCTGAAGCAATTTACCTGCAACAGAGGGAACGTGTGTGACATGTAGGCCGGCGGGCGAGAGCAGGCCGGCGGGCGAGAGCAGGCCGGCGGGCGAGAGCAGGCCGGTTGTTTGCTGGACTCATTCCTGCTCCCATGAATCACAATGACAGACCAACTGGTGCGGACAAACTTCCAGGCGCCCACCGTCTCAGAGATTAAAGAAAAAGTCTAAAATCAACCTGCCAAACTTGTAGAAATAACAAAAGATCAATCCACAGCGGAAAAGGAATTCCTGCCTGTGTGTGTTTGGGCAGTGATGTGGTTAGAGAGATGCTGGCCCTAATTTATCAGGGGTTTCAGGCCTTTCTGGACTATGAAGGAAGAAAGCTTGCATGGCAGAAACTGCTGTCTCTCTCACAGAATGGGTCTGTGTATACAGGGACGGTGTTTATGCATGTGTGTGGGGGACACAAATTTTGGGGGTCCCGTTGGCCACGAACAGTCACTACACTGCATGGGGACCCCGAAGCGAATTTTTCATTGGGGTCCTAGGAACAATCAATCCGCTCTGGTGCATACAGGGTGCCCCCCCGCCCCTCCCGACGAGCAGAGTGCCACTTACCGCGGGTGTCCCAGTCAATGTGTGTGACGTAGCTGGACGCTCCCTTGCAGATGCCCACCCTCTTGCTGGTCAGCACGTTATAGATATCTACAAAATTGTCGTGTGAAGCCACAGCCAGGTACTTCCCAGCATCTGTGCAGAGACAGGGGGCAGCGTAGGACCAGAGGCCTCAGGACCAAAGAGGCGGCAAGCACCCCCCTCCCAGCCGACCAATCAGCTGCCGCAATGGGCAAAAGAGGGCACACACTGGGTGTTTCTCAATATGCATATTTGACAGTACTTGTGTTCTCTTGAACCCGTTTGATGTCATCTTCCATCGACGAAGACCAGTTCCAATACTAAGAACAAAAGCGCAGAGGATGGTAAAATTCCCTGGATGTCGTTCTTGCCCAGCCGGGTGCACCCCCGCCACACGAGGCCAATCCCATGATTCACTGCGCCCTCAGTCCATTCATGGGGGGCGAGTTAGTAAGACTGCTCTTGCCAGGAGCACAAGTACAATCTTTGCATTCTTGGTATTGAGAAACACCCGCTGCTTTGAGTGACAACTTACTAAGTAATGATGACACTACATGCAGGGCCCCCCCCCCCCCCCCCCAGAGAACCTTAGGTGAGGCGGGAGAGAGTCACCTTGTGAGAACCTGATGTCGGAGATGATCTCCTTCCTGTGATGGAAGGACACCATGTCCTCCAGAGTGTCCGAATTGACCACCAGGAAACTGCCGTCATTTAAGCCAACTGCCAGAGCTTTTCCGTCAGGGGAGAAGGTACAGCAGCGTCCTCCTGAAAGCAGACGGAGGGGGTGGGCCGATGGCAGCCCAGGAGGGTAAAAACACTTTCAGCTTAACGCTAACTATGCTGGATTTTATTCTTCAATGAACATCTGGCAGTAAAGGCTCATAGGGAACAGCAGGATTGTAAATCGCAACGGAAAGAATGGGAGACAGCAATATATCAAAAACTGGGATTATTATAAGGGTAAGAATTTATTTCAGATATGACCAGGATCTGCAGGGAATCCAACTCTCAGCCCCCAGAGTTCACACAACTGCAGCCCAACTGGGGACAGAGGTGGTGTTTACCTCCACTCAAACCACGCATTTACATGGAGCCCCCTGTTGACCACATACAGTCACTACACTAAATATTAAATAAACAGATTCTTTATTTAGGAGATGCTGAAGTAGCATGTTTCGCTCTAAAGCATTCAGTAAAACAACACAGACCTTTTTTGAGCTTGCGGACAGCGACCATGCGGTGATTGGGGAAGAGCTCCCAGATGCGGAGGGTCTTGTCGTCGCTCACTGTGGCACAGATGGGGAGCAAGGGGTGGGCCGCCAGGCCCCATACCTCCCCCTCCATGTGACCCTGTGGTAATGGAGACAGACTGTCGCGCGATTGGCTCCAAGTTGATCATGTGATCATCGATCTGGAACTATGCTTCCCATATTGAAATCATGATGCCGCCAACGTCACATATAAAACATTCCGCGTTTTGCGAGCATATCTCACGTTTCAATGACCAGTGCACGGAATTTTCGAGGTGAACCGCTACGTTAAAAGAAGGCAGGGTCAGGGAACCGCGACGATGAAATCACGGCTAACCTTCACCAGACTAGTACCGACCAGCCTCACAGATCACCATGGCAACTTCGGAGTGCAGTCTGAGAGTCTGTATCATGGGGTTATTCAACATGCACGGCTGCAGCAGTTACGCACCAGATAAGAACCGTCTCAGAGCTCAGAGACATGGCCAAACTGTACGGCTATTTCAGAGAAACAGACCAGTCTACACATTATAATGTCTACTGCGGGTCAAGGTGATTTAACTGGCCAGGTCCCAGAGAGTGGAATCCCAGTTAAGCTATTTAGACCAGGTTCACAAAAGCCATGGATCCACACATGGAAACTGGACGTGAACCATGAGGCGGGGAGAGAGGCAGCAAGATAGCGTGCCAGCACAACTGCCTCATGGGAAGACAGGATCACATGACTGGCTGGCTGGCCAGCGCGGTGGCAGAAAGAGGGGGGCACGCTCACACTCGTGGGAGTCATTGTGATTCTGGACGAAGCTTTCTGAGAAACTAGAACAAAGTCGAAAGAGACCTAAAGCTTTGAGCCGTACCGTCAGCGTGGCGTCTCAGTCCTGAGAACGCCGCGTCCTTGAAAGAGGCACCTAACCACAAGCTCCAGAGAAATAAGCGGCCCATAGCGACAGACAAGCCGCTGGTGGCATGTTCCTTTAAATAATCCCGCCCCCTATGTGAGCCCCGCCCCCAAACCAAGCCCCGCCCCAAAGCCAAGCCCCGCCCCCACACACCTGAACCAGCAGAGTCATGGGGCCGCTCTTGTCGATTTCAAGTATCTCTCCATTCTTGGTGCCCACCAGGATGTGGCCGTGGCCCAGAGTGATGGCACGGATGGAGGGATTATCCTCCAGCAGCAACCCTGCAGCCCGAAAACACCCATGATACCCCGGACATGCTTTCCACCCACCTCCAGTCATAAAACAAAGGCTAGCGCAGTATTTTAAAGACACACGGAGGGTCCAACAGCATTTCCTACTACGACATAAAGGCATCTGACAAATACATTATTTGCACCTGCAAATACACAAATCAGACTCTCCTGCCTTATTTGGTATAACCCCTTAAGTGCCACTGTGATTACAGAGATGGCCAAAAGGTGGCAGCATTGACAAAACAAGGAAAGAAGTCAGTGCATCAAGCATCAAATCCTGGACATTGTGCCTATTACTTATGGTAAGAACTGCAATGATACTGTAACATTAGATGCCCAGCATGAGTTTTAACAGGTGAAGCTGAGGTAATGGGTCTGTTCTTCTTTGTGCAAGGTGTTCTCTATAAATAAGGACAGCATGACACTAGGCTTGTATGAATGGATTTCTTGAGTGAAAAATTGCACAATAAAGAAAGGATGCGTATAAGAGTTAAGGTGCCAAAGTAAGCCCCCCCGCCCCCCCCCCGGCTGAATCTGTCACAAAAGCGGGATGCCGATTTAACTCAGTGGCCTACTTTTACCAGTCGCTGCAAGATGAAATAAAGTGTCGATTTTCAGGGGGACAGGCACTAATCAGCACTCAGTGTTTGTTTGTGTGACTCACTGTTCAAATACACCTGCTAGGTAGAAGGTGCAGGTGAGAACAATCTAGGGAAGGGGAGCAGAGGGAGGGGGGAGGGGAGGGAGAGAGAAAGAAAAAGCAAGAGAGAGAAAGCGAGAGAGAGAGAGAGCGAAAGTGAGAGGGGGGGAGAGAAAGAAAGCAAGAGAGAAAAAATGAGCGAGAGAGAGAGAGAGAGAGCCACAGCTGGGTGTCTACTATCCATGAGACTGAAGGACTCGTTTTCCTTCTCCGGCTCTCTGGGCGACTTGGGGCAGGGATACAGTTTTGGGGAAGGAAGGGGGGCCATAAAAATCACGAAATCGTCACAAATGAGCCCAGTCCAAACAGACGCTCAGCAAACGGACTCAAAAGACAAACGCAAAGCCTCTTCCATATGGCCCACTGGCTGCCTTTACTGTTACGAGGATTTTGATCAAAGCTATCCCATAATATGCACCACAGGCAACGGGTCATGCCAACGGAAGCTGTATTCCAGCAGATGAAATGCCTTGTGTCTTACTGTCTTAAGCATGGTCCAAATAATTAGGCGGATGAGACCATGGGAAAGCTGAAGTCAAACTGGGTCCCTTACAGCAAATTAAAACAGCAATAAAGACAAGCAAAGATACCAATGAAAAAATCTGGATAAACTGCACCCTGCACTGCAACCACAAGCAATTACATCCGACAAGCCTTTTCCTTGACTGTGGCTGTTCTCAAGCTGCACTCTGACCCTAATCACAACGAAAAAACACATTCTGTATGTAAAACATTTTGCACATACAAGTACAATTCCCAGAAAATACAGTTATGGAGAACTATACCGTAATCTAGCAGGCTAAGTACAAAACAAATTGCAGAATTATCTTGTGTTGTGCCTGGAATATTACTTTGTGTTTATTTATTTAAATGTATGACCAAATCTGTTTTAAACATGAAATAATTCTTCCAGAGAGCCTGCATTTAACCAGCTGGAATCATCTCTTAGTCCTTGACGCATCTCCATTCCATTTTATTGAAAACAAGGCATGATAATTGGGGAAAATATTTACTTGTTATGCACAAAACTAATGGCCCTAATTAAAAACGTGCCACTTCCTTTTTTCAAGCCATCACACACAGTACATATTCCATTCCATTCTCTTAGCAAAGTAAAAATAAATTTACTTGGCACTAAATACACAAAATAATGCAGATTAATGAGCATATTAACTTCAATATGCATGATGTTGACAGAAAATCAAAAGTATTTTGGGTGCCAAGTTCTGACCACCAGCCACATGCTCAAACCCCGAGTACGTGAGGGAGTTAACTTCTGGGTTGCCTGCTCCCAGTGCTGAACTGGGGATTATGTTTTGATATTCATCACATTGAGGTCCCACTACGTGCATAATCAGTACACAAACAATTAGCTTCCTATTCCAGGAGCTCTGTAGCATATTCAAAACAAGAATGCAAAAAGCCTTTTTTGGTTGCAGGCCCTTCAATAATTTCCTGTAAAGATCAATGTCAGCAGAGCCAACCGATTTGGTCACTACACCGCCATTCCTTGACTTGTCATGCTGGGTTTGTGATACATTGACGTTGTTTACCAAACATGCCTATGTAGCACATTCATAAGTCTAGCCGAAACCCTTGAAAAATCAGTATGCTGCCAAACATGTAGGAATAATTCCGTTTATGCAGCAGAAAAGAAAGAGTACTTCCTCTGAACTGAGCAAGATAAGAAACAGCTCTAGGTCAAACCAAGTGCCTGGCAGAGGAAGATGCCCCCATCATGGAACTCTGAGAAATTCTGTCCCAGGACAGGGCTGCAGCTGATTGGTCTGTCAGGGCTTAATGTACATTTATGGTGTGACTTGTAGAAGAACTGTGTGCTTTCACAACCAGAAGTAAGAAATGCTGAGGCTGGCCCATGGGAATTTTACTTACACAAAATGATTCTGAGGGCAGAATGAAAAATGATTCGTTCTGAAAGATAACCAATCAGATCTTGGTCAGATGTCAGACCAACCAATCAGATGTCTTAGTCCCACCTCCTCTAGTTGCTTGGACCCACCTCCTGTACAATCTGATTGGTTATTGCTCTGAACCAATCATTTCTCATTCTGCCCTCAGAACATTTTCCACGGGCCTGAGGCTGACCTTTGGATCCAGAGGAGAGTGCTGCTCTCTTGATGGCGAAGGTCTTCAGGCACCTGTCGAACATGTCGTCCCACAGCTCCACCACGCCGTCCTTCCCACCTGTGACAAACCCCTGCAGACAAGGTCAAAGTCAACCCAATGCATCAAGGACCCCAGGCCACCAGACACTGCACGACACCGCAGGTAAACGCATCGCTCACATCGCCGAGTCGAAAGCGATGGAAAACACTACAGACACATTTAAGAGAGATGTAGACTATCCACTATAACTCAGCCTGGGACTGAATCACTATCCACAAGAAACAAATAATGAAGGAAAAAGGCAGACATGTTCAGGCCTGTGAGGGAATCCATCACCAAGCCCGTTCTGAACATTCTTGTATTTTGCTTTAATTCAGGGGTGGCCAGTCTTACCCGCAAAGGGCCGGTGTGTGTGCAGGTTTTTGGGATAACCTGTAGGTCAGCTGTTCAAACCCAGGTGTAAGGACCCTTCAGCCAATCAGTCCTCTAATTAGTCATCTAGCAGCAAAAACCCACATACACACCGGCTCTTTGCGGGTAAGATTGGCTACCCCTGCTTTAAAGCAACACCATTTGGTACTATGGGATACCTCAAATCAGAGTCTGTGTCAATGGTTCTCAACGGTGAGCCTCATTTCATTGGTGTCAGGCCATTTTTACTAGAACACTAATGAAGTCGCAGCAATTAAATTCAAGTCTGCAAACTGCCAATTAAGGAAACGCATTTTAATTTGCCCATGTTAATAAATCCACCTTATGATGCTGTCCTGTGAAGACTTGAAATGCTTAATCTGCTTCCTCGAAACTCTTCGGTTATGAAGCCCGTTGGGCTCATCTGCTGTTCCTATAGCACAGCGCCGATGCCATTCGCTGTACATCTGGTACAAGGAGAAACCTGCGTATGGCTTGATAATTACTGCCCGACATGGAGATCACGTTCTCAAAAGACACTTGTTGGTTTCTCCAGGTTTTACGTACTATTCTCTACACTCCCAGCAAATCCGAAGGTTTTTTTTTGAGAAAGCAGGGACAGTCCCTGGAGCTCTTGGGCGTCAGGGTCATGCTTAAGAACCCAACAACAAAATCATTCTGCTGCCCCTGGGATTTGAACCGATGATCTTCCAATCACAGGCACAGAACCCTAACCTGCTGAGCCGCGCAACTCCCCAGACGACCAAATAAAACCCCATCCATATTTTAGTTCCCTGCAGTCACCCACCTCAAATATTTGCCAGGTTCTAAAATCAAGGGACAGGCATAGAATAACAAGCTCTTTGTGGGGCTTGGACCTGGCAGGGCCTGGACCTAATTCGATTTGACTGGCGCCGAGGCAACCATGCAATCCAGACTGAAGGACTTCATCAACAGGAAATAAATCCTGCAGTTAAGCAGCCAAAATGGCCTCAATGGAATGAACAGGAGAGATTGAAAGGATGTTCTCCAGCTCACAGCGTGTATTTATGAGAGAATGTGCTACGTTTAATTAACAAATTCATTTCATGCTTGGGACAGGGGACATCCACGGAGGAGGTTGAGGATGTTCTGCTCCCATCCATACCTTGTCTAAGGAATACATGGCGAACACAGGTCCATCGTGGGCTTTGATGGTCTTCAGAAGCACCACCTCCTTCCAGATGTAAACGTCCCCGGTGGCGGCCCCCGAGAAGACCAGGTCCTCCCCACGGCCGTAGCACACCGACATCATCGTCTCCGGCTTGCCCAGGTTGCCGAAGACCCCCCGCTTGGAGGTGAGGCCCCCACCTGTGGAAATAGCATGGGGCTCAGAGATCAGGTCCGCCTCAGTCCCTAATGGCGACCTCACAGCTAAGCCGACGTGACTCGCATCTGGAAAACCAACTATGGCAGAAGGCCGCAGCAGTCATTAGATCATGTAACCGAAGTCTGTTTTATCCGTACGCATGCTCTACAGCTGCGTTTCCGAACCCATTCGTCGGGGACCTCCAGACAGACCTTTTTGCTTCCTCACGGCCCTCAGCCAATCAAGAACACTGAAAAGCTATCACACATATGCTTGGAGCTTGGAAGGAGCAAATACGTGGGCTGTCTGGGGTGGACTGGGTTGAAAAACACCAACTTAGTAAGAAGGCTTGTGGCCTGCCTGCTCTCTTCAGTCACGTCCCCGAAGTCATCAAACATGGTACCTGCGTGTTGCCAGAAGCGGATGTGCTTGATCCCCACCGTGACCAGCTTGTCCATTTGGAAGGGGCTGCACTTGACCACAAACAGCTTGTCTTTATGGCCCCTGGACGTGAGAGATGGCCTCGACTCAGACTTCATTATAACGGCCAAACATCTGCACAAACGTACCAGATTCCTGGGTTGCTGTTTGCCACGAGTCAACAGTCTGACTGTAATAAGACTAGTGACAGGGGAAATGACAGTCAGAAGGCCAAGCCGGGTGTGATTGCTGTGCTTCTGGACTAGAACTTAATAACCCGCAGTAAGTGGGTTAAACCGCGCTGTGATTGGCGGAGCGTGATAATCCCCCGGCAGCGTTAAGCGCCGCTTCCCGTGTGCCGCACACGCCCCCGGGGACGGTCCCCAGTACCTCGCCGTCGCCAACTTCTCGCCCTTCTTCCAGTCCCACACCACTATAGAGTGGCTGTCATCGATCCCTACAGACACCAAGGTCTTCCCATCCGCTATAGAAGGAGAGAAGACAGAAGATACATGCATCCTACAGCAGCAGAGATTGTGCACATGCCTGGAAAGATGCACAAGAAAAGAAAATGGAATCAGTGCCAGTCAACCCATTAGGTGATATACACCATATAGACAAAAGTATTGGGGCACGCCTCTTAATCACTGAATGCACGTGTTTTGTTCAGACCCATTATCACTTGTGTATAAAATCAACCACCAAGCCATGCAATCAGGTTTACAAACATTTGTGAAAGAATGTGTGTTTCTGAAGAGCTCAGTGAATTCAAGTGCGGTGCCTTCATAGGATGCCACCTTTGCAATAAGTCGGTTCATGAACTTTCTTCCATGCTACATATTCCACGGTCAACGGTTAGTGGTATTAATGCAAAGTGAAAGCATTTAGGAACGAGAGAAACTCAGCTACGAAGTGGCAGACCGTGTAGAATAACGGAGGGGGTCGCTGAGTGCTGAGGCACGTTGACGCCTCGGTCATTAACTCCAGCACAAAGATGGCGCGCCGGGAGCTGCATGGAATGGGCTCCATGGAATGGGCTTCATGGAATGGGCTTCATGGAATGGGCTTCATGGAATGGGCTTCCAAGGCCGAGCAGCTGCATGCAAGCCTCACATCACCAAGCCTCACATCACCAAGCCTCACATCACCAGGCGCAGTGCCAGGCATCAGACGGAGGGGCGTAAAGCACGCCGCCACTGGGCTCTGTGAAAACGTGTTCAGTGGAGTAACGAATCCCACTTCTCTGTCTGACAGTCAGATGGATGAGTCTGGGTTTGCCGGATGCCAGGAGAACGTTACCTGCCTGACTGCATTGTGCCAACTGTAAAGTTTGGTGGAGGAGGGATAATGGTATGGGGTTGTTTTTCAGGGGTTGGGCTAAACCCCTTAGTTCCAGTGAAGGGAACCCTTAATGCTTCACCGTACCAAGACTTTTTGGACAATTCTATGCTTGCAAATTTGTGGGAACAGTTTGGGGGAGGCCCTTTTCTATTCCAGCATGACTGTGCTCCAGTGCACAAAGCATGGTCCATAAAGATATGGTTGGGTGAGTTTGGTGTGCAGGAACTTGACTGGCCCACACAGACCACAACCCCAACAAACAGTTTTGGGATGAACTTAAATGGAGATTGCGAGCCAGGCCTTCACATCCATCCTCAGAGCCTGACCTCACAAATGCTCTTCTGGTCGAATTTCCCACAGACACACTCCAAAATCTTTTGGAAAACCTTGCTAGAAGAATGGCAGCTGTTATAGCTGCAATGGGGGGACCAGCTCCATACTGATGCTTATAGATTCTGAATTGGACGCCATAAACACTGCTGTAGGTGTTACGGCCACACTTCTGTCCCTGAAGGTGGGCAGCTGGATTGGCATCTTCTGAAGGGGCCGTGACTTAGCAACCACTGATGCAACCTGCCCCTCTGACAAGCTTCGCTGCCAGCACTTGATTGGCTATAACCAGGCAAGGTACCATTTAATGGGTAGTTCTTCTACAGCTTTGATTTTTTTGTCTTTGAAGGTCTTTGCTTATACCTGATTGGTCAGTGTTCTGGAGATACCGGCTCCATTTACTTTAGGCTACATGACATTTTACACAGGCCCAAACTATACAGCTTTGGAAAAAATTAAGAGACCACTTTATATGGTTTCTTAAATCTGCATTTTTAAATCCTGGTTTAACCCCGGTTCTGCTGGGGGTCAGAGTTTCTAAGCCAGCAGTACACAAGAACGAAGTGAAGCAGGAGACACTGGGAACGACCAGAAACCAGCCTGGTAGAGGGCGGAAGCAACTTTCGAAGGCCAGAGATAGCCGTCAATTTATCTGGCACTGCTTCATAAATTGGAGGGTGACATGAGGTCACCTTCAAAAAGAATGGGAATTAACTGCAGGTGTGAAGTGCACTGCTAGGACAGTTTGCATCAGGCTTCAAGAAGCAGGATTGAAGCCCCATAAAGCAAAGAAGAAGCCCTTTATCAATCGAAGCAAGCAAGAGCCAGGCTGGAGTTTACAAAAAAAATGTGTATTTTACACAGACACATACCCATAAACTGAGAAAAGAATGAGACTGAAAATTTAGCAGTGGTCTCTTATTTTTTTTCCGGATCTGTATATTTGCCATCGTGATATAGGGTGGAAAGTCTCGAAGGCCTACCAGAGAAGTCGAGCGCACACACCCCTCTCTGGTGGTGGCCTTTCAGGAGCGACAGACACTTCAGGGTCTGGATGTCCCACACATGGATGGCCGGGTCACGGCCCATCTGAGGAGCGATGGCGGGAAGGAGATAGGAGGAAGGGGAGAGTTCAACGGTGGTCAGGTCAACACCGTGAAGAAGGCTTTCTCCGAGCCAGGTGACGCTGCTGCTCTTCCCCCCCCCCCCCCGACCTTATCCCCTCACCCTTCCTCAGGGGGCACAAAGCACACAACAATCTAGCTAATTCAGCATCAATAAACAAAATAGTAACGAATACCTAAGGAGGATAAGCTGCCCCGGGACTGAGGGCCTCATCCAGGCTCTGCTCACAGGCCTCCGAGTTCAACGGCCGTGTAAGAATCAGCGCTGCTGGGCCAAGGTCGTTCCCATGGAAACCCAGCGAGCAGAGCAGCGCGTTTCCGCGTACCTGGCCGGTAGCGGCGTAGTCCTTGAGTGGGTGCACAGCCAGGCTGAGGATGTCGTCGTCGTGTCCCAGGTAGAAGCGCTGCGAGTGCTGCTGTCGGTTGTAGACGGCAGCCACTGCGGCCACGTGGTACACCACTTCGCCCGTCTGCGTGTAGAACAGGTTGTTCCGGCAGTCGTAGCCGCGATACCTGGCGTGAGGAGTAAGGAGCCGGTGAGGCGAAGTGAGGAGGCGGCGCTGCCACCGAAACGGGCCTCGCCCCCGCCCTGAATTGCACCGAGAGAGAACCTTAAACTCGCCGTGCTTCCAAAAGCGGCTCGACGGCGCGTTGCTAGGCAACGCTGTCACACCACGCCAGTAGGAGAGGACGGAGAGTCGTGCTAATAAAGTGTGGGGGGGGGGGGTCGGTTACCACTGTGCCACGGCGGGGGAAAACCGTCTGTCAGAGCAGCCTGGCACTCAGGACCATTAGTGAATAAATTTAAAAGGGGGGGTGGCCGTCATCAGTAAACAGAGGCTGTATGGCAAAAGGTTCCTCTGAAGCTAAGTTCCATATGGAGGGACACCCCCAGGAAGCTAGGGGGGAACTCCGCGCTTTTCGGGGTGCGAGAGAACCTCCAGAACCCAAGCCGCTGGAGTCTGCATGCAGCACGACTCCAAGTTATCCTGCGTGCGTGGAATTTCAACGAGGGCTGTGATTAAAAAAAAAATAAGTGTGCAGCCATGTTCAGCGAGTCGCTGCCTGAGCGCAGTGTGAAATCTGCACGTTCACGTGTGACAAGCTGACGGGACCTTAGACCGAGCCATTTAAAGGAGGAAAACAAACACGCATTAGCAAACACCACGACGTGGCGCTTTAGCGGTTACGGCAGGTGTGCGACTGAGCAAACACATTCTCCAAAAATACACTTTCTCCGCAAGGAAGCTGCAGCTTCCCACTGCCAACCTGTCATCCATCCTTCTAGAAGAAAATCATGGGGAATCGGGGAACTTTACACTCTGAGGCCTAAAGTAAGAACGGTGTCTGTGATTTCTTCACACTGCATTTACTATCACCCCCAGAATCCTGAGGGATGGATCCTTTCACATACTGTCAGAGGAGGGCTTTGGCTCGTACCACAGCCCTCTGGGGGTTGCACCCTTAGAAATCCGCCTGGCATCTTGTTAGCTGCTTCTGCTCTTTTTAAGCGTCAGTGCATGGTGATGCAGGCAATGCATGTCCCATAAATCTCAGCCGAGTCGCAGTAAAGGACAGGTTACGTCAAACACCATACCCCAGAAAAAAAGCAAAGTAGAACAATGCATTGTTAAGCCATTTAAAAAAGGCATTCCACTTAAAAAATGATTTTAAAGTTTAATATATCTTTGCAGATGATTCCCTGCATATCGACAGGAAACTGCATTAAATGAATCCGGAACAAGCCCATTATTTTCTGACGAATGTCTCGGTCCAGAGCCACCCTTCGCCTCTGATTTGCACTGACAGCCCGAGCAGGGTAATACTATATTTATGCTGGGCAAATTGTCAGTATTTCGGTGACCCTGAACACCACGTACTTAACCTTCTGGTACAGCAAGTCCAGGGCCTGTCCTCTCCCAACGTGTCCCCTGAGCCTTTTTTTGCTGAGGTGGCAAAGCGCTGGTGTGACCCCACCCAGACCTAAAGTGACTGCGAAATTCTCGACACTGTCATTAGCTAAACGAGATGACCCATCACCACCACGCGTAAGTGATGCGTCACTGCAGAACCCGGCTCCACTCAGCCAATCACAGTAAGCCTCTTCCTCTACATCCAAACCCATCCTCGATCTCCCGGCGCCCCTCCCACCCCCAGCGGGCCTTTTTGCGGGGCTCCCCCCTGGTCCTGCGGGGACTCACCCGTGAACGAACTGGAGCCGCAGCCCCTCGTCCGGGGGCCGCTGCCGCTTCAGGGAGCTGGCCGGCTGCCTCCTCTCCCGACTCTGTTGCCTCAGCTGGGGTAAGTCTTCCTTGTACACCTGCGGGGACAAGGGGGGGGGGCGCGGTGTTGGGGCTGAGCGGTGTTTTAAAATCAGGACACCTTATATGACATTCAGCGGGGAGGGGGGGGGTGTCGATAACTTGCTACTTTATTTACTACATTTTCCAGGGCGTTGGCGTGACACAGCCCAGCCGTGCGACCCATTTACACACGAGTGACCCTGGCGGGGGGGGAGGGGGGGGCAGCCAGCAGATGGGCCGGGACGAGGCTGGCCCCTGTCAGATGACAGGCCAAGGTGGGCGAGTGCATCCGTGAGAAGCCTGTAGTGAGAGAGACCTCTGTAAAGCTGACACACCATTGTCCTCACGCCATTAGGGGAAAACCACGATACCACTTAGGATGATGTCGCGTTATTACCCTGCAGTCCTCCAGGTGTCCATGTGATCTCTCTTTCACCGGCCGATTGGCCGAGCAAGATTCGCCTGCTCCAGTCGACCCACCTGTCCACATCCCTGTTCGACACTTAGTCTCTGGGACCCTCTCTGAACCCAGTCCCAAATTGCCAGGACGTTGTGATAAAACACAAATAATAAGATGAACGGGACGGATACTCTCGGTTAGCGGGCATCGGGGATTTTAATGGCACTCGATGTCCCCTCCTCCAGCGCTTGGCACCCCTACACAGGTCAACATGCCGGCCAGACAAACGGGGCAGGGGGCTGAGTGCCCATTTTGCAACGTTTCAGAGCGGATGGATTCACAGCTCACACAAACACGGCCAAAGCCTTCACAGTGTCTATCAGTCGGGGGGGGGGTGCGGGGGGCACGGACATGGACGCCGCTGCTTGGGTCAGATAAGAGGGCGTAGCAGGGTGGCCCGCAGTCACAGCTGAATGGCGGTGGGGGGGGGGGCTACCCGGAGATGGTACACAAAGCGGCAGATTAACGGGCTGCCTTTCACTGTCTTATCGACGCACTCTTCCGGACCTTTCTGCCACTGGGAGCAGAAATAGCATATGCAGCCCGCTGGCTCTGAACGGCGTGGTGTGACAGGCAGGCGTTAAAGAGCGCCACACCCCCCCCCCCCGAAGCAGCTCCCAGCAAATTTTGAGCTGAGCTAAGAAAAAGAGGAAATGCAGAAGATTTCCCTTAATCTTTTAGGACTAATCTTTTAGATTAGAGAAACAAATTAGAGAAGATTTTTTTAGCAAAAGCAGAAAACCACACCGTCTCAGAGAGCCAAACCCGTTAACCTTCTCCCTCAGACTCGTGTTCAGGTGTCCGATATGATAATGTGTCTCAATTCCCAGACGTGCTGAACACACACACACACCTATGTACAAATCAAAAATAAAATTTTTGTCCTTCAGCCACGACACCTACGCAGCCCCCCCCATCACAGAGGCCACACAAACCTGTCGGTCGTAGTTGATCTGGGCCTCCTGTTCGATATCAGAGTCCAGCTCGGGCACATCAGAGAGATCTGAGTCTGACTCTTCGCTGTTGGAATCCGGGTATCCCTCTGGAGAGAGCAGAGAGGCCGGGAGAGGTGTTCAGGGACACCCCGAGCACAGGAATGCACGTCTTTCCTCGTGCAAACGCGGGGCGAAGGTCAGCCCACTGTCAGCTGCGAGAGAAGCTGTCAGCCTCGCTAATGTGCAAGCGGGACCGTCAGCTCGCCAGACCGTCTCCGGGTTAAGACCTAATGATGGCAGGTCTCACAAAGCAAACCACTCAAGATGTACAGTAGGGAAAAAGAAATTTGCATAAGGGCCAGCAACTGATCCCTTTAGGACTGCTTGTGAAATGGAAATCATCTTAGTTTAATTCACATTCATAAGACAGATCTAATGTAACACATGGCGTTTGGCGCGGCACCTTGGAGAAGCGGCTCCAGGACGCCATTCATGACGCCTTCCGGCAGGAACCTCCACTGGAAAAGCGAGTGGTCCGCCCCCCCGGTACTCAGCACCCACTGCAGGTCATGTGACCAGTGAACGTTGGTCACATGGGCAGAATGGCCAATGTACTTCTTGAATTTCGCACCTGCCAAAAGCAAAAAAAAAAATTTAAATCCACATTAATCCACAGAATAACTGCAAAGCAGAAACAGAAAAACAGGACATAAATGGGACAAAGGAATGTAATTAACACCAGGAAACAACAGATGTCCCTCTGCAGGACAGAATGATGAAAAATGATTCACAGGTTTCCATTATGCAGGCATTTCCATGCAAAACCTAAGTGGGTTTATAGAACCAGGAGGAAACCAAAACGACCGGAAAGCTGACCTTTTTTCAGACATGGGAAACGGAAGATCTTGACGAGACCGAAGTCGTCGCCGGTCACCAGCACGGCGCCGTTGTAGTTGGCATCTACGGAGTTGATGTCGTTGATGTTGGTGTACTTGGGCCAGATCCCACTGACCTCCGGCCCGATGACACACGTCCAGGAAACCCAGTGGATCCCTTTGGTCTCCTCTTTGGATGTCACATGCTTCCCAGCTGTACCGAGGAAATCAGGAAAACAGCTCAGCTCCACATGAATGTACAGCCTTAGAAACCTCGAAACTCGTGGTAATTCTGTGCAACGATCATGTAAATAGCAGGTTGTAGGAATGCAGCAGTCCGAGAACCTCTACTCTCATTAAAAACTCTCATCTTAAAGGTAAAAGACTGACGAAAGTCTGAACGGGAAAAAATGCTATTTGTTTATTTGCGTTTTGTTTTTAAATATCAATGAATCACATAATCCACTTACAGCTGCTGCATGTCTTTTGTCTTGGAGGATCAGAATTTGAGAATATGTACACGTCACGCCGGATAACTAATTTCACAGAGATCAGAGCAGTCAGACCAGCAAATCTTTATGTATCTTAATCATCTCCGCCTGTCAATCTCAGTCTTTTATCCACAGTATCAACCAGACCTTCTATGTCACAAGGGCTGGGTGTGATTTTTAGGTAAACAAGTGTGTTTGGCAAACAAAACCAGCCGGAACAGACTAAAAAGGTGTGAGAGGCATAAATGAAAACAAATTGCCAATTTAAAAAAAAAAAAAAAAAAAACATACAGCTTGAAGACACTGCAGCCGTCTGCTGTCAGACCAGCATATGGTGCTGGAACACGGCGAGGCTGCCGCCTTAATTATCACGACGTTCCTCGCAGAGCCGCAATGGCGGAACAGCTACCGGCAGCGGCTCCTGTCGCTCTCCACACCCGGGACTGCGGCAGCACCCCCACAACGCCCCCCCCACCCGAGTCTGAAGTTTAAAAACCAGCACCAAGTAATCTCACTAAAATTAATTTGACAAAGTGCCTTGAGTTTGGCTCTGTGCCATAACAGGGGGAACCGTGAGATAAAAATAAATACAGATTTAAAAACACTAAACAGCCCCCCCACCACCTACTCACCCCCCCACCCACTCATCCCATCCGTCTCTAAGGTTCAGGGCTGAAAGGAGCCTGCATTTTAATTTTATTTTTGTTTTTAAAAAGACTGGAAATCTGGAATTTTCAACAACTAAATGTGAACATCATGAATATTTTATCACAGTCTGCAAATTTTCTGTTCCGAAGAATAATCAACAATTCTTTTGGTTGTAACCCAGGTTTGGGTGTTGAGTATTAGACACCTGAAGGGGGCGCTGTGTGACTCAGCATGTTAGGACACTGTGTTTGTTATATAGAGGCCGCAGAGCGATTTCACTGTGGGGTCCTGTCAGTCGGCCCTTAACCTCAAATTGTTCCAGGTATCAACATAAAGCCCTACCCCACTGCTACATAACCCCCCCCCCTCACGGCCATTCAAACGTACCCACAAATGATTGGTTCTTAATGTTGATTGTTATTGGGCTCGACTGACAGGTGCATTAAAGGTAACCTGGCGAGGAGGGGAATAATGACTATGTGCCCCCCCCCCGAAGGTTTGAAAAAGCGACACCGTGTCGGGAAGCTAACAACAGCCGGGAGATTCCCGTCACAGAGCCCGGCTATTACAAGCGTTTGATCTTATGTTATTATAACCGAATTGGACAGGATGATAAATAAGCACAGCACAGCGTGACGGCGTGTTCACATAAACCGATGCTGTACGGATTTAAATAACATCGTACGCAGTGTTAGCGACAGAGTCGTGGGTCCCGTCTGACGGGAGACAAAAGCAAACCATTAATCAAAGAACATGAAAATCATATCTGCAGGAGGCCAAGTCCTTCTGCCACATTCTGCTTAAGCCATATTTCCGATCTGGTCTATGGAGGGATTGCGAATTTGGCGTTTCACCCCTTAGCCCCCCGCTAACGGCGGGCCAGCGACTCACAGGGCATCCTGTAGAAGATGCGCTCGCCGGCGCCATCGTTGGTCTGCAGGAACTTGCTGTCCACGGACCAGTCGAGGTGCGTGATGAAGCTACTGGAACGGTTACACTCTCCCACCTTCTTGTAGCGCTGGGACACGGCGTAGACGTCCACCAGGCCGTCGTTGGAGCCCACCGCCAGGTAGGCTCCGTCGGGCGAGAACTTCATCTCGTGGATGACCTCCTTCCTGTCCTTGATGTGGACCACCTCGGTCATGTCCCTGGGGAGACACGGCGACGGTATGGGTTGGCTCCTCATCCCCCGTCCCCGTTACCCTCGTCTCCTCACCTAGAGAGCCGGGAACCGCAGGGACTGAAGCAGCTGCTGAGAAGCCGAAGTGAAACAGCGCGGCGCTTTAATTAAGCTCAGCTCCTTCGTCTTAAACACAGGCCGCCACAGCGGGCCAGAGGATATCCCGCCTCCCTACTTACCGTCGCTTCACCCTACCGGATTTCTTAGGATCTGCATCCCTCTACCCTGACCTACCACTCAGGAGCTCAAGTCCTCATTATTGTTTCTGCAACTCTAATAACCACTCCATTACGGGGAACACCTAGGAAGGGCTAACACTTCTAACCTTGGTCAGAAGTCACGGGTTTGAACCCTGTGCTCCACAGAATAGCTGTTGGACCCCTGAACAAGGCCCTTAACCCCCCCCCCCCCCCAAAAAAAAAAAAACTCCAGGGGTGTTAGATAAATGGCTGACCCAGCACATGAACACCAAGGTTCATGTGCAGTGTAGGTGTGTCACCGGTGTGGGTGTGTCACCTGTGTGGGTGTGTCACCTGTGTGGGTGTGTCACCCGTGTGGGTGTGTCACAAAACGTGATGGGATATGCAAAAGGAAGCATTCTGATGTACCTGTAAAGCGTCCTAGCTCAGCCTGCCATTACTGCTTTTTTCTTGTTTCAGTTATGTTTTGTTTAAAAAAAGATCAAATCAAGCCGTGAAATCCGCAGCACTGCATCATACGCTGCCTGGATGTGGAATCTGTTAAATCTGTTTAGAATAATGTATTGCTTGGTTCCTGTCCCAGCAAAACAATTAACCAAATGCAGCAATTGCGCAGGCTGTGACGGTTGTAAGTGGGCGTGTGGGGGTGTCCTGGCGAGGGACGATTATCTCTGTGCTGAACCGAATGGAATACCGTCGGTACTGTGGCCAGTGACGGGTCGGGCTGCCTGCTGGTTTCTGGCAGACACTGACAGAGCACACGCCCGCTCGGAATTATCCAGGCGCGTAACTCGATTACTGCATGATGCGATCGTAGCCAGAGGCTTGTTAAGTCACAAATATACCCTGTGCACAGTCTAGACTCGATGCCTGTTTTGATCTTCTTCCCCAGGAAACCACACCCATCCGTGTTCATGAACACGGAAAAAAAAAATAAAAAATCCACATATTAATCAATGAAGTAGAAAAAACTTGGTTTGGAGGCTGCGATTTCATACTTTCATTCCTTGTTCCTGGGAAAATTCATTACGAGGCATTTTGGTCCTGGACACCAAGCCCTGATAGTGGCCCAGAGAGAAAGGGCCAGGATACATAGCAGCAACCAACATAAATGACCCATGTAAGTAAAGCAGCAGCTAAGTGAGTGAGACTCGCAGGTCACCGGTTGCAGCTATTTTTTCGGGTAAACATCTACATTTCATTTCTGGAGTAGATGCTCTTTTCTTTTCCAAAGCTATGTGCATTTTTGAGAAAGCAAAGATCAGCCAATCACTGGCTGCTAAGGGCCTTGCTCATGGGTGACATCACTCTGCTGACCATGGGGTCTGAACCAGCGACCTAAAGGGCACAGAGGATCCTAACCCGAGCAAATAGAAGGTCTCAGCAAAGGGCGGGGGCACTTCTGCGGTAGCGTTGGACCGCGGTGAGAAGCTGACGCCTGAGTGTGGCTCTGTTACTGTGCGCATTTACCTGACAGCACGCTGTGTATAAAAAAAAAACAGCTGAAAGACACATCAGCATGTGAGAATATGCCGTTCCTGTCGATGAATAGAAACAGCACTTCGATCAAATGCTGACAGTGTTCTGTGTAACATGCAACATTCTCGGGGAATTGCGCAAAAACGTCCTCGTTAAAAATCCAACTCCGCTAGAGAAAGCAGTTCTGGATTCTCGCCACACGTTCTGCCGCCGCTGGGTCACGAGGCGGCGCGTTGAAGTGAAACACGGCCTTGAAATGTTAATAATGCTTCTGTTTATTTCCTGCGCTCAACATGGCACACGCTATACAATAACACGGAGGCGACGTAAGCCAAAGCCAAGGAGGAAACACTCAGCCATCTTTACCCCTTCCGCTTCCTCCTCTCTGGATCTAAATCCCTTCAATTGATTTAGGGAATAATATAGGAAATAAGGGAAAATTAAAAATGGCTCTTTAAAATGCAATAACAGCCAAGACTGCTTGAGAAACGGTGCTATTGCTGAGAGAATAAGTGGTATCACCCAAAGAGTCGAGTCTTAAAGAGACGGATCTCTATTTATGCTCATCCACGCTTTGTAGGGACGATTAAAGGGGAGAAAGACCGGCGTTTCAGAGAATTCCAGTCCAATTATCCGCACCCCCGTGGTGACCCCCCCCCCCCCCAGGATGTAATTAACGGAGCTGACAGAGACAGTGACCAGCACCAGCCTCAGTCGCCTATTGGGCCCCGTTTCGCGGGCCGTGCTGCCCAGGACCACATCTGAAGGGAGAGCCGCCACATCGATATGAGACTCCGCTCACTTTTTTTTTTTTTAGAAACGGAAGATTAGAGGCTGATGTAAGCGAATCTCTCCCTGCGGCCCCTGGGGAGGGGTTTAATTAGGAGGATGGGGGGACAGCAAGTGCCCCGGGGAATGGCTACACCTTCCAGAAGAAGGAGATGCTGCCATGTTGGCTTTGCAGGACCTGTTACACCAGTGAGGAGGTGGTCAGGTGATAAACAGGAACGCCCCCCCCCCCACAGGTAGCACTAAGCAGCAGCTGTGTAGCCAAACCACTTTCCAGCTCAGTATAACTCAGTGGGGACTTGAGTCACTGACTCGTAACTCAATTCAGACTCAAGTCACAAATTTGATGACTTGAGACTCAACTCGGCAAAACTGATGAAAAAACTTGGACTCAACTTGGACTTGAGGGCAATGACTTGAGACTTGGACCCGACTTGAACCCTATGACTCAGGAAGACTTGAGGTTATAGCCCCCCTCTGGATACCATAATGTTTTATACTTTCGATGTATATTAATTGTCTGCTGTTTGCATTTTCAATTAGCTTAATTAGCTGAATGCAAGGACTCCGGAGATTGTTGGAAAGATGCGTCACTCCCTGCATGTACACGGACGTAAAATCTGTGCGAGGACAACAGTGAGTGGAGATGCTCTTATCAACCTACCTATGAAGAATGTATCCTACAATTTACTGTGGTGAGTTTTTGCTGCAACAAAGTGTAATCACTAAAGGTATAAAAACTGACTAAAAAATAGGTAGAGACTCACAAATTTGATGACATGACCTGACAGCAAAAGTGATGGAAAGACTTGGACTCGACTTAGACTTGAGGGCAAATGACTTGAGACTTGACTCAAGCAATGTTATGACTCGAGACTTGACTTGGACTCGCCAAGGAATGACTTTTTCCATCCCTGCGAGCCACTAGGGGCGATCCTCAAATTTTAAAATGGGGCCGTTGGGCCCCTAGATCCTGTGAGGGTGCTTTTTGTGGGAAAAGGTAAATTCAAGTCGGCCATTTTTCTAATGCTATAAATTTGAGGAGCTGTTAAGAATCCATCGGCTGCCACTCAAAGATCCTTCCGGAAAATGCGCACAGCATGGGTCTTACTAAGCACCAGAATTTCACTGTGTTCTGGGATCTGTATTATAAGTCTGTTTTTATATAATCTGTATTCCCCCACTCTTGTGACATGAATAAAATCAATGTATCCCACACCTAGGACCACTGAGGCTGATTTACAGGCATGGCTGAGGATTAAGCTTAATCTTCCATATTCTGGCGGGGGGGGGGGGGGGGGGGGTTCTCC
>JAODLC010000065.1:3115289-3171510 GCA_026781145.1 Hippopotamyrus pictus | reverse complement strand
GGGGGGGGCTTCCTCTCATGATACGCAATGTTAATGTTGTGTAGAAAGACAATGACGAACCACATACCAATGCACTACATATAGTATATGTCACAACCATAAACCGTGGGGGTTCGTCATTGTCATAACCGTGGGGGCCCCCGTGACATCCACATGCCCGAGGTGCGAGCGGCAGCTCTCCCAGGCCCCTACCTGACTCGGAGCACGGTGAACGAGCCATCCTTCATGCCCAAAGCCAGCTGCGACCCGTCGCCATTGAAGGCCACGCTGCGGATGGCCTCCTCCATGTTACAGCGGGCGATGAGGGCGTGGTCCACGAGGCTCCACAGCCTGCGGGGGGCGACGCAGAGCTCACAAAACGGCCTTTCCAAACGCGAGTCCGTGAAGACGGATTAGCGCTGACAGTTAACATTCACACAACGCAGCTGGGGGTGACGAGAGCCTAGAAATCCCACCGAAATCCTTTGATTCATCTCACTCGGCCCATCATTCCCATACCTGTTAATTCAAACAATTCTGGACCCGTTTCTTGACCCCCCCTATATAATTCGGAAAACGACGGCGCCAAGCTGACGTCCCAGCTGGTCAAAGGCATCTCTGCGATGCTCTGAGTGCGAGTGACATCTTAGTGGGGGAATGGGACATGGGCCTTGTTTGCAACTTCCTCCGTGCTCTACTGACAGGCAGAGGGCGCTCTCAGCGTCCGCTTGACGGCAGTGAACATCGGCCTGTGCACCCGGGTTCAACGCCCAACCCCCCACACTGTTTGTCAGTCCCCGTGTCTCCAGCTGCTTAATCTGCGGCGTCTGTCTGGCTTGACCGAAACGCCTACGCAGCAGAGCCAGCGGCTGCATTAATTGGGCCCTGAGCAGAGGTGCTGGCCTAATGGGGGCGGAGCCTGTGTATCCTGAACCTCGCTGGGGACGCCATTAAAGCCAACCCCGTCAGACGGCATCCTCAACGAGTCTGCTCATTACCCATAAGCCCCTGCTACCTGCCTACTCTCACTTTGATGCCAGGCACATTAGCGACACCAAACCTCCGCGCCTGACTGTGACAGAGGCTAACAGCCCCCGCAGAGCGTTTGATGGGCTCCTTTCTCACTCGCCGATATGCTTAGATCTTCTGATCAATATAACGGCATCGACTCATTGAAGCCAGTTTGCTAACAAATAGTCCAGTTACCGCAGTCAAACCACATGCTTAAAAAGTATTTAAAATGACTTTTTTTAATCTGTGGATTTAATCTGATAAAATGAACATTTAACCAAAATGTTAAGGAATGTTTTGTTAATCAACAGAAAAGTTACTACAGTCAAATCCATATATTTAAAATCCATGTCAAGTCAAGGAAGGTATTTAAAAATTACTAATTTAGTTGGATCAGTGGACTTGTGATGCTAAAATGCACATTCTGAGCAAAACCACGTGGTTACTGGGATTTAGAACATCCTGTGTTAAGGAATGTCCACCCAGAATAGTCCACTTTATGAAAAGGACGGCAGAAGGAGGGAATCACAAGAGTGCACTGGCCTGACAGAGCGGTCGTCGCTCCCGGTGACGGCGAGAGGCTTCTTGGGGTGCACGTCCATCGCCCAGAGCTCGCCCTCGCAGTGGCCCTGCATGATGAGCAGCGGTTTGTCCCGGTCACGCACCATCACCTCGAAGATCTCGCTGTCCTGCGTGCCCGCCAGGATGCGGTCCGCTCTCCAGCAGACGCTGCGGATGGACAGACCTGCGCGCAGGGACGAGGGCGGTGCCGATAAATACACATGGCCGGAACGTGACCAAGTGCCCCCAAAAACAACCACCCCGTTTCCAGCTGATGTGGTTAAATCCTGTGTGACTCAGCTCCTCTCCTCTTGCCAGATGCAGTGTGACTTTTTTCTCCCTGTCAGCCTTGTCTGTGGAGCGACAGCTTGCCAGCTGATGGAGACCCAGGTGAGGCGTGAGCAGACACCGTAATGCCTGCCTGTCCTGCTGCGCCGCCAAATGCTACAGACAGGCCATCGGTGCAGCCAGCGGAGACCTTCATCAAGGTGCCAACGCAAAACCCCCCCCCCCAGGCAGACGGAGACCTCACTCAGGCCCGCAATCTCACACCCTGCCCTCAGAGGCCCAGGCTGATAACCTTCATAATTACTGCCAGTTAATTACCGGGACACTAATCAGCAGAGTCACCAGGCAAGGCTCCTGGGTGCCGGGCGAAAGGAGAACCTAAGAGCCGAGCCCAGAACAGGACCCGGAGCGGGGCGGCTGCGGTGTGGGTTAGGGCAGAATCTCCCGTCATTATCCCCTTCAGGATAGGGATACATAGTCACAAGTGTATCTCCTGCCAGTGTAGAGACTGGGCCGAATGCACAAGCTGGAAGACAAGTTTACAGCCCCTCCAGGTGTGCCGTACTAATCAGCTGAAAGCTGGTGGGGGTGAAGCCGGGTCGGTGGGCTCCCCGCCCCCCCCTTATGAATGGTGTCCCTCGGGGGCGGCTCTGGAAGGAGGCGGCCGGCTGGAATGATACCACACGCAGGCTTGGAAAGGTCAGGCATTAATATTCAGGACCCCCAAACCCTGGGGAGAGCAGCGGGGAGGGGGGGGTGGGTTAAAGGAAGTGAAGCCCCACGCTTACAGTTTCCTTAGCGGCCTTTTAGCCAGAATCACCGTTTTTAAGCAAACTGCTTTAAAACTGCGATGTTTCGTAGAAATGGTGAGATCAGGTCTTACAAGCGTGACGTCTGTCAGTTCCGTGCCTCGCCTGGGATCAAAGTGACCCCAAATCAGAGATCACCACATGCCAGAGCACAAGAACACGAGGGGCGTTTTGGCTTTTGGAAGGAGGGCCTTCCAGACTTCTTGTCGGACAAGAACGCAGATCTGCAGGTACACGCTGAAACGCTCTAACCCTCTCCACCGGGTCCACTTCTTGGTCTACCCAAAAAGTCGACATGCTAATTAAGTGCAGAGACTTAATGCGGATGATTAATTATCCGCTCCCCCCACCCCACAATGACAGCCAGGAACCAGGCCTAATTACAGGCTGATGACACCACCTGTGATGGCAGCCCGTGGCTCATTAGGAGCAGTGACCAATCGCAGCCCTCAGGAAGGCGCCATTAATCAGTAGCACTCCCCTGCCAGTTACCCGTTCAGTTCCACACCTCCCGCGGACCCAGCTTGGTTTAGTCTGGCTAACGCACTCAGCTGAATACTGCGTACCAGACCGACTGACTGTCGTCATGAATGGATTAGCGTCACGCTAACTACACACCTGTTTCAATCTGTACTCACCACTCGTCTGACTCCATATTTTTTTGGGTATTAGAGTTAAAAAAAGAAGAAATATGGTTAAAAAAACAAATACAAATGAATAGTCGTATCAGACTATGACAGAGCCCAGATGGCCCCTGCGGCTGATGGAGAGAATTGTAGGTATGAGGTCATCTCACACAGGGAACCTCTCCTGCTGCCCTGCCCCCCTCACCTTTATACCCCTGCTCAGCCTCCCTGAGGTCGATTTTGGTGATGGGCTTGAAGTCTGTGTCCCACAGACGTATGCAGCCGTCTCGCCCCCCGGTGGCAAAGCCCTCCTCGCAGGCATACATGCTGAAAATCCCCGCCTGGAGAGGTGTCGGGATAACCCAACATAGATGCGAGAAAGAGGGGAAGAGGGAGAAAGAGGGAGAGAGAGGGAGAGAAAGAGTGAGGGAGAGAGGGAGAAAGAGGGAGAATAAGAAGAGAGGGAGAGAAAGAGACGGAGAGAGAGGGAGAGAGAGAGAGACAGCTCTTGGTATGCAACCTACACCACTTATTGACTCTGGCCTGTTTTCGGAAAAAGCCCCCATTCGGCATCCTCAGTGTGTACGATGTGCTGCTTTGATTTCATGGCAGGAAGATAATTCCACACGAATGCTTTGTAAAGCAAAGACAGCTTCACGCACACATACTGCCAGTTACAAGCCTGCAGCCACTCCCAGCTCTGCAGAATCTTTCGTTTTTGACCACAGAAAAGGAGAGAAAAGGCCAACTGAAATATTCTTTGAAGTATCATCTGTTTTTTTTTTAACTTCTTAACAGATAACAAAGTCAATGAGCAAACAGCAAAGTTGCTGCTGTCACAAAAAAATAACTTTTCCCCCCAAGACCCAAATACACAGTGATCTAACAGCTCCTCTGTATGTCAGGCCCCTGTCTACTGTGGTAACATCATTCTTCTATCTATTTGGTTCAAATAAAGCACCTTTGTGGCAAAACTCCAGTAACCAATCTACACGAATGGAAAAAAGTGAATCAATTAAAATGAAAAAAACAGATTTTCATGGCTGTTCGTGCCCCAACAGACATAATAGTCCATTTGCATAGTCCTGCATTTTAGATTTTCAATGTAAATAGCTGCACCTTGCATCAAAATGGAGTCCACGGAATGATAAGCACCAGTATGTCTTTGAATATACTTCATATTCAGACATTAAACCGTCTACAGGCATATAAAATGTAATAAATGTTTACCTGTCATACGGTCATATGAAACAGACAAATAATCACCTTCTTATTGTCCAGATAGTTTAACTGCAGGCAGCTGCAAGCCAGAAAAACCCATTACGCTGTCATGACACATCAGCGTGAATTTAAAAAAAATGTGAATGAGGCACTCCTGTATTCTGCATAAAATAACACAGACACGAACAGTCTCAGTACCCTGACTAGAAAAAGCAGTTAGAAGATGGATGGATGAAAAAAGCAACAGTCCTTCAACGCCGGTGCGCATGCATGCGAGCTGTGGAGTGTTATGGTGAAAACGCCCTTGAAATGATTTTTTTCCCCGTGTTTGTGTACTTTCAAAGGATTACAAAAACATGCGTGCAATGCTGGAAAATGAAGAAACTCACTTTCAATGCATCCCCTGAATAACTTCATTGTTAAAATAAAAAAAAGGACTCGTGTTTTTCTTTGAAAGGGAAAAACACGTATGTCAGAGGGGTAGTGACATGCTAAGGAGAATGAAAGGGAGACCGCTATTTCTTGATCGGAGATATCATTCATCCACTTACTCAGGCTTTGGACTGGGAGTATTTGTTGGAGCGTACGCTACAGACTCTAAGCACAGAGCTTTCTCTCACTCTGAATTTAATCCGAGGTCGTTCTCTTTTTCTGTCTTTGAACGTACGACCCACTCAGAGTAGAACAGGCCAACCTTGGTTCTGTTTTGGTATCAGCGGCACCCAGGACAGGAAATGTCACTTACTGCTAAAGAGAGCTGGGTAATTAAAACCAACATTCATGGAAAAGTAACGATCTGCTGGTAAACTCCTGCCTTACCCATAATCCAATGCGGCTGGAATGAATGAGGACTAATCCCACATCTCCTATATACTCACTCCATTGCCCCTCACCCAGCTCCTATGGCTCTCGTATAATTGTTATTAATATGGTCATTATTACCAACTGCAGCTTGTAATTCTGACCTTTTCTAAAGGCTGAATATTCTACTAGAACATTTAAAGCCAAGAGTGGCGCTCAAGGGTATAACGACAGACCCTCCAATGGACGCTGTGTCCTCAACCAGTGTATTACCGGCTACCCTCCTGCTAGACCCGACGCCCAGACAGTGACCACACAATAGCCTGCTTACCTGCTCGCATGGTCATGAGGCTGGGGGGGTACTCACCCCATGTGCCGACTGTACGGTGCGCACCAAGTTCATGCCCTTCCATACATAGACGTCCCCGTTGAGCGCCCCAGAGTACGTGACGTCGTCCTTAGAGGAGGCCACACACAGGATGGTCTGCAGGTCACCCGCTTTACCGAAGATCCCTCGCTTGGGGGTCAGGGCATTCCCACACAGGGACCAGAACTGCAGCAGGGAGACGGAGATATTTTCAGGTGGGGGGTGGGAGTGGGGTGCTGGTAAAGCTAGGGGGGAGACTCTCTCAGAAGGCTGTCGCATTACATGCGAAGACACTTTCATTAACAGCACTCCTCAGTTATCTGCTCAGCCAAAGCCACCCGGCCGCGTCGCATTACAGGATACAGAGCCGGCACTTCCGTTAAAAGAAAGGGGCTCGTTCATTAATCGACGCAAATGGCCCTGTGTGCGTGACGAGAAAGAGGTTCTGGAAATGCACCGCCTGCTTCGCACAGATAAACAAAATCGAGAGGTTTTTAATCCTGGGAAATTCCCATCACTGAGAATGCAAAAAGGTGACGCGGAGAGATTTAATGCGACCTGTGTGATGCGCCCCCCCCCCAGCGTGCTGTCGTTTCTGCTAACAGAGCTCCTTGGGTTAACTGCTGGCAGGGGTGTATGTTTGCTGGCCGGCCCGGGTGGGGCCTGCAGTGTTAGGACACCAAGTCTGAGGCCGTCTCCAGGCTGCCTGGCCCCAATACCGCAGCCACACCCCCCAGAGCTGCATCCCGGTCACTTTTCTGGGTTAGCTGCAGGAGCTGCGCTCCGCCAGCCAGTGCCATGTGCCTTCTGACGTCCGTGTCCTATCAGTGCGCCAAAGGGAAGTCACATGACACCGGATATGGCACAGCGCCAAGTCGCCCAGTGGGCTAGCCAGACAGAAGGCGAGCAAGCCGGCGATGACTGACAGAACAAACTGTGGGTCCTGAACTGCACTGGATGTCATCTTCCAGCTGCAGTTTTAACAGTCATCAGTCATCTGACGTGATTTTTTTACATTAATGCCATTGGATAGATACACCCGTCGCAAATGCGCCTTTTCTGCTTCCAGCTGGGTTTGGCAACAGAGAAACTCAGAAAGCATTTAGCCCCCGTTAGACAGACAGCATTTAAAGGCGCCGCACACCGGCATGTTCTCCCACAGACGCCCAGGTCTCAGTTCCAGGAGCATGTGTCACATCGTATTACGTCATCATGATGTCATGTCGATCTGGGTCTTCTTTCAGAGAGCCTCGAATCGGACTTTAGGTCAGATGGACAAGGCTGCCTTCCAGATGGAGGGCTGCCTGGCTCTCAGGCTGGAGGAGGGGCCATATCGATTCCTCCCCCCTTAACCACGGCGATGCCCGGCTCGCCGTCCGTTGGCTGACCCGGCAAATTCCATCGCTCGTCAATAAGGCCCCGCCAAACCTCAGCTGTGGGCGGGTGCCATTCATTTCATAATCCATTTAAATGGCTTGAACGAGCCAATTTACCACTCATTATATCAATTAGCACTTTCTCTCCCCCCACTATTCACAATCTGTTTACCAGGGTGACTCAGAGCACGAATGTACACCATTTCTGTTTATTTGTCCTTGTAAAGAACCTTTACCTGTCATAGTAAATTACAGCTCACTTTAATAGCTACTTACAACGACCAGCTGGTTGGAGCTGAATAAGAGGTATATTGCTGAATGTGAATGGAAATGAACAATAAAAATGCACATATTTGAAGTGTGAATGTCCTTCTGAAGCATTCCAAGGTTTTTGGAACATAATAGTCTGTTTTCCTTGGCATAAACCTCAGTTTGTAAGGGTCACGCCCCAGACTAACAGTGTGACATGCCAGTCTGGATTACTGCATGATTCCGCTTCATATTGTGGTAAAATATGTTACTCTGCTTGGCTGGATCCTAACACCTCTTACAGGACCTGCGTCCCTTGCAGTGTCTTCAGGAGAAATTTCCTTAAAATATTTATTCATTTGTGATCTGAGAGCAAGTGGCGGCGCGAACCAGGTAGATAGTCTCACAGTGAAATGATATTATAGAACAGACAGGTCACAATGTTCTCTGAGAAACCAGATCCATCCGACAGCATAATCGGCGGAATGCATGCACCAGGACACTCTTATTTTTCAAATCATTTATGTTTTGCACACTAATATATGGGGTTATTTGACCCTTTTCTGAACGAATCTCTGCAAGATCGATTCCTTCATCCCAAGCACTGCACCAGAAGCTTGACCATGTAATTCATCCCAGATATTCATATTTTTCATATATAGAGGAAGCAGAGAAGGAAAATGGCCTACATCTGTACCATGTCATGAATGGGCAGATTAGGTAAAAGCATGCATACAATAATCAGCAGTCAGCTCACCACCTGCATCGACCACACATTCATGTGCTATTCCACTCACATTTAAGTGTATCTGTCCACTCTGTAATTAGGTCACATGAGAGGCAAAAAATGGCCCAACTAAGTGCAAACTGACCATAATTCATGACACTTCTGTTCCTCTTCTTAGTTAAAACCTAAATCTCCATATTATACATGGTGCTTGCTAGTCTGTGTGGTTACACTACGCTACACCAACATGATAGTGTATTACAAGGGTAACTGATTATCACACAGGTAAAATCACTACAGCTTAAGTATATATACTTCATATATAGTAATATATAATTCAACATTAAAACATTCATTTATTACATGAAGCAGAATAAACTGCTGACTTAGTGAATTTGGACATTTTTTGACAAAAACCGTGGAACTCATAGCGAACCCAAATGGAATCCTGAGGGTCTCAGACTCAAAGACTGAGAGAAAGATTATAATTTCTGATAGAAAACCTGAAGCTCTGTTCAGAATGGGCTCTAGCTACTTCCCTAGAGATGCCGAACTCACAAGACATGCTCGTCACGGAGACAAAGATGGCGTCAAACATAAGAAGCTCTGCGCGACGAGCATGAAGGGCTCTGCCTTAACGGGATATGGGATGGGGCCCGAAGCACGTCGACTGTCCCACCCCCAAGTCAGACAGGAAAGGCGGGGTTCTGGACTCACCTTGATGTGCTTCACCCCACAGCTCACCATCCTGTGCTGCTGGTACGGGTCCCAGGTGATGTCAAAGATCTGCGAATTGACACGGGTGAGTGGCTGTCGGCTCAGAGAAGGTTGTCGAGGCAACCGCGGCCATGCGCTCGCGGGCATGCACGGACATGCTCAAAGCGCAATCTCACGCACACACAAAGGGGTGCCACTTGCAGAATTTATCCTTCAATTCATTTTACACCACTTCACCACTTAAACAACCGGTAGCAACCCAAGCAACCACAGTCCCTGCACTGGATGAAGCCATTAGTCACCATGACGGCGGCCGCAAGGCTCCCCTGGGATGCGGCTGGGCCAAAAGACAGCAGCAGTGCGGGCGAGGTGGACGGCGGCACGGACCGATGGCAGGGCTCTGCTCTCCCTGCCCACGTGACACTGTACTGTGCTGTATTTACGCCCAACCATTTATTGTTATGTGTGAATGATTGCTGTGCTACTCCATGTGCCTTTTTAATTGCCCGTTGGGGATAAAGGAAGTAATTTGAATTGAATTGAATTGAATTAAATTGAATTGAAGTACTGTTGAAATGTCTTTTTGCTTAATGTGGTGGGATGGTACTCAATAATTTTTACCGTCACCCCTGTTAGTGGCATCCTGCCCCCCCCCACTGCCCCTTGAAAATATCAGGCCCGCCCATGAAATATGTTCTGGCATTGACACCATGGCTGATCCCGGTACAAATACAGATATCCTGAGACCAGCCTGTGAAGTCGTGGTGAACCCTTTATTCCATGCTACATCATGGCGAGTCAGAGAGTTGGAGACCTCAGGGGTCTGGGCGTGCCGGAAGACGGGTAGAAGCACAGCACAGAACTCCCCGGGCAATGGTCCCATCTGCACCACACATATGTCAGATTCCCAGGCCAAGAAGCCTCCTTGCGACCCTCGCCAATGACGTGCACCTACCCTGTCCGAGTGCCCGGTCGCCGTAGCCAGCACCTTGCCCCTCTTCCAGTCCCACACGCACACCGTGTTCTTGGCATCAAGGCCCACTGACGCCAATCGCTACCAAGGGAGCAAGACAGACAGAGTTACGCCGAAGGTCCCCTTGACAAACAGAGCCGGAGGTGTGTAGACTTCAAAAACAGTAATTTACGACGGCGATTCCGGCTCCGTGCCAGGCTGAAGGTCATCACTTCTAATCAGAGTTTGCCGCCAGGTCATTGCAGAGGAAGACACCACGCAGCTGACAGACCAGGGATACTCTAATGAAGCTTTCGGCAGAACGATAAAGGAGGTGTTGTAAATCGGTTGGGTTAATCGTTGATTGCATTTTTATGAATCTGGCACAGCAACAATGTAGCCGTTTCAATATATCTGAGACAACAGCCCAGTGTCATTTATAACATGGAAGCTGAAACACTACTAATTAGTAGTAATTCTAGCTAGAGAAGCAGCAGCTCTCTGCAGGCCATCCAGCACACAGTAGACGGAACTGGAGCAAGAGGCCAGTGTAGTAGAATGAGCGGGTGGGTCTTCTTGTTCGATGTGACAGCGTGCACATCAATAGGAGGTGGGTCAGTCTTCACCCCTCATAGTCTGACCTGATAGTGCCTTTGATAACTTGACATTTGAGATTCAGTCAAAATCGGTAAACTATAAACAGAAAATCCAACGGCACGTCTGAAGTATAAAACTGAATTCCGTGATATGTTTGCGCTCTAAAGTTTACGGATAACTGAAACTGGCCTTGGAGTCTAGAGCTGACAGTAGATGGTGAGGATGGGGGGGGGGGGGGGCTGGCGTTAAGACTGATGAACGCTGCAGGGAGCCCAGGAAACCCGCTGTGCTTGGCCATTATACCGATGAAACTCCACCCCATCTCAGCCTCAGCCAATTAAATTAGGTTCTATATGTAAATGTGCAGGAGCCTTAATTTAATTAGCTGAGGGAAAGAAGAGGTGGAGATTTGTTACATAGTGTTACCTGGTAGAACCATTTGAGGATAGCAAATCAACAGACCAGACCCATATGTTCACAAAGATAAGATATTGGGCAACAAAGTGTACCGATTTCTATCAAGAATCATCCTTGATGGTGCTCCATCATTCACATGGAAATAGTGAGTGAGTCTGTGAGTTTGTGAAAGAGAACAATCTGGGGACAGACTTCCCTTGACCTTTAAAGATTTTTGAACTAACGTAAGTAACAAAAGAAGGTCAATGCTATGAACAAATCACTGGGGGAAACAATGGCTGCAGAAAGATCTGTCTGAAGGTCAAGGTGAATGTCCGACTTCTGGAGATATCAGACATGACAGCATTCAGTCCAGCCAGCCAAAGTCGCAAATATAAAGCATGTGTTATGTCATTGCACGTGGGGTGAAGAAGACGATTAAATATTTAATCAAGCTGTCTGGCCCAAGGAAAGATCTTGGGTGACATTCCTGGACCGTGATGTCTGCTGAATCCTATGGTGTGGAGCAGCAGAATGACCTTCAGCAGATCCAGAAGAAGACAGCTGGTATTCAGCTTGGCTCTGCCCCTCCGAAAGGGAGAGGGGGGTATTTCAGTGATTTTTCATGCCTCCCGTTTCAATTAAGAGAAGTGGACAGACTCTTAAGCCAAAAGACAGAGCAGTAATTCAAGGGAACCTGTTTGGTGTTCCAAAACTTCACAGGGTCCTCCAGGAATTCAGTTCGCCTTTAATGCAATTGGAACAGGACCCTCACTCCTGTACCACCCCGCATTTCCACCAATGCTTTAACACAGCGTTCTGTGGAGTTGTTTAGCCCCCCCCCCCCAACTTGCACTTAGGCTCTGAGAAAACAGCAAGCAAATCCACTCTGAGGGCCAGACTAATGAAAACACTGACGTAAAAATAACACTCTTCTATTAAAGGAGCGCCTGAACACCTAGTCCCCCATCTAGTTCTGTGGTTCTCCACCTTGTGTTTCTTCTGCTATGGCCGGGTGTGTTTGCCTGACGATTTCATTATGTAGCTCTCTGCGTCGCTAATAGCATTCTGCCACACATCCGCGCCACATCCAGCTGTCCTCAGCCAATCAATTACTTGGTGCACGCGAGGGACACATTCTTCATCGGCCACAATCTTAGGGGTGACATTGCATTTGTCAATGGAGAATGAGAAAAAAGATCCTCAGCCATGCTTATTCTACAGCTTCTCCACACTCCTGCTGTGTCCTACATTCTTAAACGGCTGCACTAGATGCTAGTGGAATAGGCAAAACAATTGGCTCTCATATACATCAACCAGAAGGGTGTTCCCCTCCCTCTGCTGGCACAGCCAATGGGGAGTGAGTACAAGATCAACCACACCTCCAGCTATAGTGTATAGCTAGGTCATGGATCCCAGTAAGACAGGGCACATGAAAAGGCACCATCCGTTCACTGGGGCAGCAGCAAAGAGAAGAGGGATCTCGCCGAACCTGTCCATCCGAGTCGAAAGCCAGGCAGGCCACACCGTGGGTGTGGATGTCCTTCAGGATGGAGGTGGTTTGCACGTTGTACGTGTCCCACACGCAGATGTATGGGTCCTTCCCCACCTGGCCAGTAGCAACCTGAGTTTTATCCGGATGCAGGGCGAGGCTGGAGGAGGGAGAAAAGGGAGAGAAAATCAACAATATGAAGTTTGGCACGAAGGATCTCCATCTTCAAAAATGTTGTTGTGCATTTCTGGTGCAAATTATATATGAAATATGACCATTTACAGTGAACTGTGAACATGAAAGGAACCTCTAGCAGAGGTCTAGACAGGATATATTTAGAACACAATTTCTAAAGCTCATTTAAAACGAATAAAAACTTCCATCCTATTCCTGCGTTCAGCCAGGATTTTTAGTGAAGTGGAAAATGACATCATGTTTTCAGACGTCACATTTTCCGCAAAGCTTCTGGCCAGTGGAAATACACGTCACATTGTAAATGTGCTAGAGACACTTAATTAATGGCCTGGAGCATTTTATTATCTGTAAAGACAATATGGATAGTGACAGCATAATCTGCCTGAGGCGAACCATATCACCCACAGCTGAATTAAAAAAAAAGGAAATAATGAAAGGAAAAAAAATTTACTGTATTTTGATCATGCATAAAAAAGACAATCTCCTAAATATGTGTTTGGGACACTAAGTCAGGTTTATCAAAAAATACTCTGGACAAACAGAACAGTCATTAAATGCTAATTATTGAAATGGTTTTCATGGTAGGCCGGGGAAGAACACCTATGCATATAAATTTCACCCACTTAAAATCTAGATGCTTCCATCCAAGGTATGTTGCAGTAAGATAAATAATCACTGAACACAGGTTCTGAAGACGCCTGGAAGTTCATAAAACCCACGACAGACTGAGGGAAGCACTGCTGAATGCTGATTATAAACACTGCTGAAACAGATGTTTATCAGACGAGACTAATGCAGTATGAGAAAAGATCGAACCTCTACAAGTAAGACTGTAATAACAATAATGACCCCTGACTCAATTGGCAACCTACTTCCTCATTATTACTTCCTCTGATGATCTATCTCGAGAAAAACAGTCAACGCTGGTCCCAAGTTGGTCAGTCACATACTGCAAAATTGTCCTTAGTGTCTACACTCGACTGTGTTGTTTTTCTGTACTGTTCTCCGTATATGTTATGAGTGTGTGGGCTAACGTGCAAGTAACAGATTCGTCGTGCAAGTATATGTCATAATAAGACTTTGAATCCTCAAATCCACAGTTTGCAGCCAAAGCTTTTGACGCAACGTCAGTACTTTCCCACAAGTCCAGACCTGGGAAGTTGGACAGTACCTCACCCACGGGCGACCGTAAACTGATTTTGAAGACGGGCCCTGGTGTTTGCGTGGCTAGCGGCGTGTGAAGTGCAGCGCCACCGGGGTCTGTTATGTAAGCAGCTTCCCAGCTCCTCGTAAAGGAAATACCAGCCAGTTAGGGCGAAGCCTCACAGTCCCTGGGCGATGGCTGCTTGAGGCCTATCCTGCCACAGTTCCGGATAATGGCGGTACCGCTTGAAGTTGCTCACCGAATTGATACCAATAACGGGGCACTTTCTCAAGGTTACCCAGTGGGTGGATGCAGGCAAGTTGGAGCCGGAGGGGAAACACAAACGTTTAGAACGATTTCCACCTTGTCGGGGGTGATCAGGGACCCGGAGGGCTTGATTCCGACTGCATGGATCTTGTGGCCGATGCCAAGGGGACAAGGTCGTAAAGCAATTAGAGGACTGGCTCCAAGCCTACACCACACTTGCAAACTAGCTCCACGATGAGGAGAACTGCAGCTGAAAAGCGACAGGAAAAAAAACTTGCACCTTAGAGTCCAAACTCATTTTGATATCAAGAGTGTTTGCTGTTAACCAAAGCATTAGACCCAACTCTTCTTTCCAAAATTGTGTTTGTCGAAACGAGGCTACAAAACACTCCTAATTTCGAGAGCCACAATCAGACAAGTTGAATTCCCCGAGATACTCAACTGTCTACTACATCCTTCAAGATGCAATGAGCCCGATAATGGAGCTTTTGGGTGGGGGAATGGTATGGGGGTGGATGAGAATCCTATTTATCTCCCTGATGCAGTTGCAAGGGAAGAGGAGAGAGGCCTGGGGAAAACCTATATTCACACCAATCACGTAGCAGACCTCACTAATCCCATTCTGAGGACTCCAGATCTGGAGCATCTGGTGTTTTGTGGCCCGAGCATGTACGACCCTGCCACAAGGCACAGAGATGTCCTGTGAGATCCAGCACCACCAGTCTGGAAGATAGCAACGTTTGATCACCCTTAAGCCCCTGCAGCGTTTCCAGTCCTGGGCCTTTTCCATGTACATAGTTCACATTACAGACCAGCAGAAATTGGAGGCGCACACATTTCAGAATGTGGGATGAAGGTGTGAAGAACATGGCTCACAGGGAACACAAACCACTTGGAACATGCACTAGTTTACATTTTAAAGATGGTACATATTTGAACAAATGGTCATTAACACAATGATGCAGGCCTCATAATATGACCACCTCCTTCTTCAGACCATCAGCTAACCGCTAAAAAGGCAGCAGCCAAAGATTTAAACCTAGAATTAAAGAAACGGTCATAGATTCACAGCTTTGTGCGGCATGGTACGACTAATGAAAATCCAAGACGCTTCATAATTAGAGCCTCTCACATCTGTTAGGAAGGTCAATGGAGGCCATATTGTACAGGGCAAAAGAACTCTGGATGACTTTACAAGAAAAGCATAAAACGAGCAGAAGCTTACTGATGGAGAGAAGGATTACATTACTGATGCAAGTGGCAGCATCCCAGCCAGTCTGACCAAGCAGCAAGGCAGTCCGTCAGCCGTGGCGGCGTCAGGCACAGGAATAAACGCTGCTGGAGGGACACCGTTAATTACGGGCATTCGTCCCCTTGACTTACAGGCTCTGATGCACACTACAAACAAGCTATATCCTCCAAAAGGAGCTGCTTTTTAAAAAGACAGTACCCTTTCTCTAGTGATGGGACAAAGAAAACTGGTAGTGGGTAGGTTTACCATGTTCCATCAATCACTGCCTGGATTAAGCCGATGGGATCAAACAAAGGAACCAGAAAAACCTGCTCCTGTCTGACAGGCCACAATAATTCCACCCACCACTTTCTCTTGGCAACTTGATTAAAATTCTAGGTGTTGGGGACACAGTCACCCATTATGTGGTGTCATCAGCATGACTAGCTATAGTAATGTGCCTGAACCGTTTTACTTGCCCCTACTGCCATTTGTAGCTCTCTCTAGCCCACTTCCATCGCAGTTTTATGAGAGACAAGCCCATCTAGAGCCTATAAAATGGCTTTTGTTACGAAGACTCAAGAAAACACAGAAGGGTTACCGTTTTCTGCCGGGGTGGTGGTTGGGTAGCACTCGCCTCTAAACGCTAAAGCCGCAGTTGTGGAGGATGGTAGCGAACGTGCTATATTCCAGTCTGACTTCTGTTAATGTGGGCTGACAGCATTCGGTCGCACTTGTTCCACAACATCAAGATAAGAATTTACATGTATATTATATCAATCACAGAAGCACAAGATCACTTAGAAATCCTTTCCGGAAGACATTAAGCGGCACTGGCATAGAGAGGGTTATTATAAAACAGGCCATTCAATTACCCCAAAGGATCAATTTTCTGTTCAATCACGATGCCACTTAAATAATGAATACAGGTGCTTTTCCTGAATTTAAATTGGTTTTAACGAAAGACACACTGCATTCACAGTCTTAATTATGGCTGAAGCTGGACATTCATAAGGTTGCAGAGATCTTGTATTTGAAGAAACTGAAAATAAAAGGAAGAAGGACCAGCTGGTATTCAGGACCAAAGCCAGCGCTCGAGTTTCTTGGCCCTCATCTGTCAAGGTTGACATTTTATTTAATTTTATTTCACCATGAACTCTGCAGAGAAAATTGCTGGCCAGGAGGAGTCTGGGTATCTGTGTAAACAAACCTTATAACATTTACAGAATTACACAGGCATGACACTCGTGTCTTTGGCCTCACAAGGTACAAGTTGTAATGGTAAGCTAATCACTACAAAACTAATAAATAAATCAAAAGGTTACAGGTTTTCCCTAGTAAGCATTTTTTCCCATGTACTTTACTGATGACTAAGAGGAAGCCAAGAACTTACCCAAAAAGTGTCCACTAAGAGAATAATTAATTACAGAGATTAGAATTGCTTTTGTACAGTGAGGTAGGAAGAGCATTACATTGTTATTATTAATTAACCTAGCAGCACATTAACAATTGATAATATTATAACCAGAATAATTATAATGGTAAAATGTATTTTAGAATGTTACAGCCGTAACATTTATCATAAGATAACAGTGGTATTGCCAGGGGAGTTTTCCCTTTACCTTCTTCATAATACCAAGTAAAAGGCCATTGGCAGGGTCTCTGTGTCCATATGCCAGTGCTGAGAGCAGGGAAGGTAGATTGTGGGCTTGTTCCATCCAAGGTCAACTGCGAGCAATTTCTAGTGTGCGTGCGAGCACAGTGGGCAGGGCATCAGGAGTAGAAAGAAGCAGTGTATCTGAGGGCATCTTCCTGCCCCTAGACCCTCATTGGTCAGTCATTGCGGTAACACATTTTTCTTGGCCAATCAAATCAAAGCATAAGCTACAATGTTGCAGTACACAGTGTCTGCTGGTGAAATTATACAGCATTCCAGTTTCTGGGGACATTCTGCCTCTTTATCAGATTTTTTTGCTTTTTCCTATGACAGGGGTACAGCCTTCATGATGACAAGGAAGGGCAATCAAGATCCCCAGTACCGTCAAGACCCGTGTGTCATACCACAGGATTGGAGGTGAAACGACCCTCAAATTGTTTCAAAGTTACTATATCTGGGAAGTGGAGGCCCACCCTGTCTGGTTTTCACTCAGGTGCCACTCGGGGGGGGGGGTGCGTGCGTGCAGGTGGCGTGAGGGTCTGGGCTGTTTATCTCGGAGCCAGCCCTCCCCACCCCCACATCTTCCACACACCGGAGGAGACGGTTGGACAGATAAAAATACCTGCCACATCCGCAATTGCATTTATTCACGGACAAGAAGGTCGGCTGACAGCAAAATGATCTAGTTTGCCATTTGTGTTTGGGCTGGAACGTGCCCATATGGACCATACCGGGTCCATACAAAGTCCACTATCTGTATATGAAAGCAATGATTTCATAAAAGCATTTATTCCACTCTGTCGCAATCACTTGCCAAACACCTGAATCCAAGCAGGGTTCAGCTCAGTCAAACCCAGAATGGGACACCAGCAGAAAAAGGAATTCCTGCCAGAAAACCTTAGATATGCTGGGCTAAATCAACACTGTTGCACCTGGACTGAATAAAACACCAGTGTTCCAGTGGAAAGGGTATTATTTCCTGACAAGGTCATCGTCAATAATGCTGAAGGGCCATGTTAAACAGTCCAGGCGACGTCTGCTAAGAACCCCTGAACTGATCACATGGGTGTTACACACAGGGAGAGAGACTCCCAAAAGAGTCGTAAATCACTATGAATATAACATCCCTATAAAAATGAGGTCTATAAGCACTATATAAATACAATTCCTCACCTCATTTTCATTTTTTAAACGGAAGGTAAACTAAGCTGTAATAATAGAAGAATTTATCAATGGCAAATATACAGAGGTATTGTTCAATTAGTAATTAGGCATAATATCAGCCAACATAAAACACCATGTGTCTTGGTAAGAACACCAAACCCAAAACTATGTTTGGCTGACTGCAAGGTACAATGAGTAAATACAGGAAATCACATCTTGAGCCTTTCAATGAGTAATTGTTTGACCTAGCTATTCAGCGAGCAGAGTCGGGTAATTCAGGTCCAGAGAGTAAAAGTCCAGACCAAGACTTTGATGCTGAGGATTCCAATGAATCTACAGATGGGGGCTGCCAGGAGTGTAATCTCTGCCTCATGGAGCCTGTGTCAGGGAGCTGGATGCTGTTGGGGTTTGTTACACGGGCTGCCAGACGGTCCACTGAGACCAGCCTGAGAACATTCCGAAAGCCCAGAAATGAGGATCAGCAGGGTCGTGCTTCATCGAGCCGCTCACTGCGTCAAGCTGCCTTCATGACACCGTGATGCTACACGTCTTCCCTCGCAGTTTATCCTCTTCGTTCGGTGCAGAAATACTCTGCGCTACAAGTTCGACACGGGAAAGTGCCATCTCCCACTCCGCATGTTGAGAAGTTAGGTTGAAAATCTGCCTTAAATTCCCCCCAATACACATGACCTTCATCACCTGGTGCTAGAAGTAAACTGATTCTACATGGGCAGGTGAGAGGCACATGCTCACCTGCCTTGGCCCAAAGCCAAAGCAGCCAGGTCTTCCCTCAAATGCTGTGACAAATTTCCTTACAACTAAATCCTCAGGGTACCATCTGTCTTCGGTGTGACGATCACAGTCATAGATTAACAAGAGCTTCTTTTAGCACAGAACGCGATGATTAGATGAGGAACGTACAACTAATGCATTTTGTGCCATGGAAAGTTCCATCGACATGTGCAACCCTTTGTTTGTACCTCAGCCAACAGAGGTTCCTTTTCAAACTACATCTGGCTGACTCAGATAACCTAAACATGCAACTTACCAGACTTGATCAAAATATCAGTGACTTATTTCTGAAACAAATACAGGAGATATCGTAGTGAGGTGCGAGCTCTTAAATAAATTAGCTTGGTGCAAAACAGCTCTGGAGGACGTTTAAACAACGTCAAACTCTTTTCAAATGCTAATGAGATAAGTCCAGGACACTCATTAAATAATTCACTGGCAGTCTGATTTACTGCGAAAAAGTGCACTGGCAGTGGAGTGGGAAATCTGGGACCTGGTGTTCACCGCCCAAAAGAAGCAGCGGCTGTAATCCGACACGCAGAATCTAGCCGGCGGCTTCTGCTCCCACGGAAATAAACGAAATCTAAGAGATGAGCCAAGGACACAGATTGAAACTTGTACAGGCTAATCAGTCTGGTCAAATAGATGGCAAGAGGGGAGTTTAAATTGGTATTTGATGTCTTTCTGAAAAAGCAGTGTCACTATAGCTATAGAAACCATAAACAACACTGGTTTGTAAATTGACAGAATGTGTCACAGCAGATGGAAAAGGGTGATGAATTTATCAAGCTCTACTCTTATGGGAAGTCCTCCCTGTCGACCTTAAGACATTCAAGCGCTTCAGGAAAGGGTTTCAGGTGCCAGACCATGGTTATTTATGGTATTGGTATTTCTGAAAATCTATTGTTCCATTACAGCAAACATCTCCATCTTTTGCGTGATGTGTGGTAGCTTGACGTCTTGGTGTTCCAAGAAGCTAAGTGGAAATACCGCGGCATAATTACACATACTTAGCAGCTTCTTTAGAGATTTAGATCTTGACTTGCGCAAACTTGTCCGATGTTTTGTGACCCCGGTGGAATATTCAGCCGTGCCACACGATTTGCAATATGATGAGGTAACGACGGAGGAAAGCCCATGTTCCAAATTTTGAGCACATATTGAACTGCCAGCATCCTTTCCATTCAGCTGCTGATTACCCATGCGTTTTGTGCACTGCTGAATATTTGCATTGAAATGCAACATATGGGACCAAAGGCAAGAAAAATGTTGACATTCAGGGTATAACCCTGGTTCATTTACTACTGTTCCAAAGTTACTTTCTTGCACACATGTAACATGTCCAGGGTCTCGTGGACGGTCTCCTTGACAACAGAGCACAGTCCTACCTTTGCAGCAGAAGAATGGAATTCAGATCACGAACGAAGCCAAAGACTTGGGTGGTGGGGGTGGGGGCACTCAGGCCTCAAGGAGACACAGCTTTATTGTAGAAGGATTGACAAGGGAACCAAACTCATTACTTGTCACTTGTTAAATTGCACTGGTCTGTCTCGTCTCCTGAATAGCCAGACGGTGGTTGCCCACAGCTAACCGCACAGTAATTACACCTACCTGCCATGGCAAAGAGAAGCTGGTCTTCATGAGTCGCTACTGCAATGGACACTATGCAAGATGTTGAATGCAAGACAACTAATGAACACCTTCTCTCTATATATATTTTTTTCCGTAACTTGCCATAAAAACTCAGACATTTGCAGCTTTAACAACTTACAGCTATCTTCCACAGCTCCTTATTTTGCTGTCCATGCTGTAGTTGATGATCCTCTAAAGCAGATCTTAATATTCCGTTAGTTCCAGCTCCATTCTAACCTGATCCTCCAGTAATCAATAGCCACGCCCGCCTCACCCCTCTCACACGGTGGGTAAATACGCCATTTATTTTGATTCCACACTCACCCTCTCAATAAAAATCTCACCATTGATATCCCAAAAAGGGGCATTCCTGAACTGAGTGGAACCCCCAGCCCCACGAAAAAAAATTAGCTGCCATTAGCAGAGCTCATTAAATAAAGATACCCCAAGTCAACTATTCCGCCTCTTCAATCACGTTCCCCCGGCGTGGCGCCAAGGCCGCCAAGGTCTGGATCGGTTGTGTTGCAGTGCCGGAGTCTTTATCCCGCATCCATAATTCATCAGGTCCCTGTGACATTATTCAGGGGCTCAGTTCTCCGGACCGCCGATACTTTATCCAGGAAAATGCATGCCAAAATAGTATACTGCTCTTGGGTTTCCTATTTGGTGAGGAGCACTGTGGACGAATAAGGAAGCCCTTCAGCCTCACCACCTTACAGTCACTCCTTACGGTTATTCCAGCGAACTCACCCTCAGGTACCCATTGGTCACTGCAGAAACACTGGGAACATTTGCATAATAAATCCAGGTTGTGCGTCATTGGATGGTGAAAACTCGGGCCTGCTCAGAATGATAGTGAAATTAAAGGTATACATGTGTAAAAAAAAAAAAAAAAAAAAAAATCTAATGAAACCACAGAATATATTTCCATTTTCCACAGACACCCAGAGAATTCCATCTTTATCAGTAGAGATGACAAATGTAGAGTACTGCAGAGTCATACATTATAAAGCCTTGATAAAACTTGACAGAAGAAATTCATAACAAAATGGAATTCCTCTCATTGTGGCATCATGAGGAGTTCCTGATCCTGGCAGTACCACCAAGACCCCACCTTTCATCATTAATATGTCTTTCATGTCCACCAAGCCTGATAAGGGCACCGGCTGTTCCAGAAATAGTAACCCGACAGGACAGTGACCTTCAGGACAAGGGAGAGTCTGTCAGAAGACAAATAGACGGCGCTGAACTGAACAGCAGGGTGGGGGCGGGGGGGGGGGTCCAGGCTGTAATGGAAGATGACAGGCTGGGTGTGCGGTTACTAAGATGTGTGCGATAGGTGCATTAAACCACTTGACGTGTTTCATTACTCCCTGATGTGACGCATCTGAAGGAAGCAAGAGGAAGGGTGGCTTGACCAATTCATTTGTTTTGCCAGCTGATATATTGATAGGAACGTTCCCTTCAACACAAAAAGTGGCCTTCAATATTATGATCCAACAAGGGATTTCATTAATAGATTTGCCATCAAGCCCAGAATCGAGTAAGACACATAATGAACACGACATTTTTTTTTCTGAAATTCTAGCCTAAATTGAGAGCTCCCTTTAATGGAATCTTTAAACACCAGCCCCAGGCGTCAGATGAACAGACCACAAAGAGAGCTCCGTCGTTCCTCCCATACCATTGGGATTGGTGTCACCTCAGTCGTCCCCCATCATGTATCTGTGTTGCAACCACACCCTTTGATCTCTTGTGAAATCAAAGCTGGACAGCCGGCATCAGAGGCACCGGTGTCCCCTCGCCACGGAATCCCGGAGCCCCTCAGAGGCGCCAATGTCCCCTGGTGTGGGCTTTGACGTGGGGCCTCCTCCCAGTTGCCCTGGGCAACACCAGAGATGCTCTGAGGTACAGACAGAGTGAAAATGACTTTGTCGAACGGAGTTCCCCTGTCTGAGACTTAACACTATTCTGTGTGGGGGCTGGGAATTACACAGAATGAGCCAAGAGATCAGGTTAGCAGGCTGACCAACACTGTCTTTGGAACATCACCCTGGATATACAGATTGAGAAAATGCTAATTATGGTGCTTCTCTTTGGGCCTCAGACATCTACTGACATTCCAGTATGGAAGGAAGCCTCTTAAGGATAACTTCAACTTTAGCATGAATATCGTAACCCCGAAAATCGATATTATGCAGAAATTTGAGTTGTAACAACACTACCAAGGCCAGAGAGACAGCCCACGAAGATGAACAGCGAAATCTGTCCATCGGCAAATGGCCATATACTTTACGTCGTGTTACGCTCATTTCAAATTTAACTCGATAATACCCATGCTGAGCTAATAGGTAGTAAGATGGTACTACTAGCGTTTGCCTGTGTAACTAATGCAAGCTGGACGCAAACATAACCAACAGTGGTTTTCCTTCGCCATCCCCTGCTCTCCTTAGCTTTAGTTTCTGCGATGTAGCCTCCTACTTGAGAAGCAGCACACTTTGGGTGTCGCTAACAGGGAGCACAGCCCCTGCTAAGCTAGCCTGTTGGTATCCTTCTCTCCCATGCCATCCACATTAACCCAGGTAGATGAGCTCGGCGTTCACCGGGCCGTGACATCCGGCCGCCTTCACCTCAGGTGGAAGCGGGAAGACGTCCGCTGTCAAAACAAACAGGCGCGCGGCCGCGACGCCTGGCGTTTCCGTAACTGAAGGAGACCGGTGTTTGGCCGGCTTCTGTTGTGCCGCTTAGGCGACTCCCTGTGTAAAGCAGACACCAACATGCAATAAAAATAGATACAGCAGGAAGGGGGGGGGGCAGTTGTGCCAAATTAAACCTCTGATTAAATAAGTCTGTCTTTCCGAGCAAGTCTGCAGTCACTGGAACGAAGATGCTTTTTCTTCAGGCTTGGACTGTGGCAGCTTCCAGTGAGGCAAAAGGACCTTCCGCTACCGTGAGGCCCGTCTGACCGGCTCAGACCGGCTTCTCCGTGGCGACGGGATCCACCTGTAATGTCGCTCTTTCGTAATAAGCATGAATGCCCCTACATGGTCGGCAGCCAGCTTCCTGAGGGCTACCACCATCTGCTCAGCCCAAAAAAAAAAAAGAATAATGGAAGGATAGTAAAACATCATCTATTCTTAGCAGGCATCAAATCAGAGCACGCTAATAATAGTCAGCTATGACCCTGAAGAACCGCATGCGTTTCTTGGTAAAGAAAAAGTGATAACCTAATTCATAAATACCTCAGTGCTGCTTGGGGAAGTGGGGGAGGGGGGGCAAATAAAAAGTGCTGTTTATTCTTAAATATTTACTTCCCTGTTTTTTTCTCTTATATGGTACCTTCTGCGCACCACTCCAGAAACTCTGCACGTGCACCGTCTGAAGGGACTTCACTCACAGCAGAAGATTCTTCAGAAAATCAACTCAACGTTCAATAGTGAGACGACATTCGCCTTTAAATATAGCAGAAACTTTGTTCCTGTATTTATGATAACTTAAGTAGCATTTCTTTAGATCTGTGTAGCTCTGGAACAAATACGAGAAGCACAAATAAGTAGTTACAAGTCTGTTGAATTTTCACACCTGAATTCTTGGGAAACCCCCCCTGCCAACATACAGTATCAACATGGACTCCTCATTTATCTGCTTACCTTTGGGGATATTATTAATCTTTGGTGCAAGGTTAAAAAGCACCAGCCTTGAGTTACTGCAGTGTTTCCCAAGCCAGTCCTCATGGAACCCCAGACAATCCACATTTCTGCTCCTTCCCAGCTCCCAGCCAATCAGGAACACCAGATACCTGGTACAGGTCAGCTGGGAGCTGAGAGGAAACTATCTAGCTATCCCTGTCCTTAACCTCCTCAGAGAACAGGAAAATCCATGCTTAGCAATGTGCTTAACAAATGTCTGCAATCCACTGGGAAGGTGAAACTTCTACAACCTCACACTCCTAACCACCAACTATCATCACAGTTAGTCTTGTCACCTGGAACGAGGCAATCCAATCCAATCCAATCCAATCCAATCCAATCCAATCCATCCGTTCCCTTGTTCGGCTCTGCTTGGCACCTACACCACGGTGGGCCAGTCCTTGTTCCAGCCCTCCGTTTCCAGAACAGGGTCTGCAGGATTTCTGCACCCCTGACCCAGCTTGCGTCAACCTCAAGCTTCGGCAGATTCCTTCTCCATGGAGACAGATGGATCCCTGCTTCAGCCGGCTCCCGTGACGGAGTTAATATACCATCTCTGTAATGGTTCCCTTGGCCACCTGCCCTCTCTTGGCTGCCCCGATGCATAATCAATTACGCCTTTATCCGCTGTCCATTGCCCCTGAACGTTTGTGGCCTTGGCGCGGACTCTTCAAGAACCGGCAGTGGCTTTGATTTTTACGGCAATCTGCTTTCACATTTGCACAGATGTACAAATCGGCTAGACGGTTGTGCAGGGGACCCTCGCCGATTCGCCGCACTCAGGGAGAGGAAGCAGGGCCCTTCAACACCTGCTCTCCATGACACCACGTGGAATTGAGCTTTCATTTCTTTCTTATTGTGGATCTCTCTTGCCAAGCACTTGACAAGAACTTAATTGCACCATACAGCGAACGAATCATGTGGCAGGACACTTATACTCCCAAGAACAGTTCTGACATTTATGCTAATGGCCCCATCCTCTCCTGAAACCTTGAAATGTCTCAATAACAAACAGAAGGATCCTGAAATATCCAGGAAAACAACAGTAGGTAAAGCATGAGAGAAATCTCAATCAGAATCACTACTTTTTCATAATTTTAATTTTCAAAAAAGGATATTATGTTAATGTAGAAATTAAGCAGATTTATATTAATGCCTATTGTTTGGTTTGTTTAAAAAAGGATGTTTGACGTATCTGTTTTTTTTAACGTTTCATACTTGTACTTTGAAGATCTTGTGGCTCATATTCTAAGGACAGACAATGACAGTGACTGACTACTGAGCCCACTTGACTGACTTCTGCCAAGCAGAGTAATGCTCCTCTCTGGCTTTCAATGAAGATCTCAGCCTTGAAGAACAGAGGGCGAATGCCTGCTTTTAAGGCTGTCCTCTGGGGGGGGGCGGGGATGTATAACAATGAGAATACAAAAATACACAATTTAGGACACCCCATCCCATCCCAAAGTTTAAAGTAATTTAGGTATCGCCTAAAAAAGCCGACATGTAACAAGAACGGTTTTAGCTGACAGAGAAACATCTGCAGGGACTCCAGATTAACATTATAACAATATAATATAATAATAATATAATAATAATAATTATAATATAATAATAATATAACAATATAATATAATAATAATACTACATAATAATATAACAATATAAGCTCAAAAGCTCATCCCATCATGCAAGCTTGCATGTCACTCCCGGAAAAATGCTGGCCCTGTCAATCACCCGAACCACCGCACATGGCCACAGGAGATGAAGAAACAGGCTGCTGTACACCAGCTACGAAATGTCGATTGTGCCCACTGGCAGGAAAACACAAACCCAGGGCTTTTATAAACATTTACTTCTACGGATGAAGAGCACAGCCTTTTAAACTGGGATATAGGTCAATTCATCTCTGGGTATGAAGATGGATGACAGGATTACAGAGAGCCGTTGGTAAGATCCCTGGACATGGCGCCACGAGGACACTTTGCCCTTATCGATAATCGATACCAGCTCACTTTCAGCAGCTGATCACATCAGTGCCGGGAAAAAGGGTGGAATTAGGTCAATCAGCGGAATAATGAACTCATTTAGGAACTGAAGTGTTGAGGTGGAATAGAAACCGTCCCACATTAACCTACCGGAACCTGGGGTGGGCATGGGGTGTCATAAGTTGAGTTGAGTTAAATATAGCAGATGAATGGATGCAATATGGCGCATAATCTTACACGAATGGCAAGTTCTGGAAAGGTGGGACCCAGTCCAATGGGCAGCCTTTACCACCAAATCCCTCCTGTCACTTCAACACTCCCCTCCAAGCCTTCTGGGAGGGGTGTGACCCTGATGAGGACACCATCTCTTCGATGTTTCCCTTTCACAACCACTCTAGAGCAGCATTCCAGTCCTTGGGGACCTGCCTAAGGATTTGGGAGGGAGCCAAAACGTGGACTGCCTGACAGGGAATATGGGAGGGAGCAAAAACATGGACTGTCTGACAGGGAATCTGGGAGGGAGTCAAAACATGGACTGTCTGACAGGGAATCTGGGAGGGAGTCAAAACATGGACAGTCTGACAGGGAATCTGGGAGGGAGCAAAAACGTGGACAGTCTGACAGGGAATCTGGGAGGGAGCAAAAACGTGGGCAGTCTGACAGGGAATCTGGGAGGGAGCAAAAACATGGACTGTCTGACAGGGAATCTGAGAGGGAGCCAAAACATGGACAGTCTGACAGGGAATCTGGGAGGGAGCAAAAACATGGACTGTCTGACAGGGAATTTGGGAGGGAGCAAAAACGTGGACAATCTGACAGGGAATCTGGGAGGGAGCAAAAACGTGGACAGTCTGACAGGGAATCTGGGAGGGAGCAAAAACATGGGTAGTCTGACAGGGAATCTGGGAGGGAGCAAAAAGATGGACAGTCTGACAGGGAATCTGGGAGGGAGCCAAAATGTGGACCATTAGGGTCCCCAAGACCAGATTGGGAAACACTGCACTAGAGCCTCAAATATGCAGCCACCGAACTCTGAGCCAGCTTGACATCGTCTTCCAGTTAAACTGCCCATGAGTAAGACACTATGAAATAAAATATGAGTAATACACCTGATGTCGCGATACACTGTTTACTCCAGACACCTATACTTAACTTTTAATATCATTAACATTGACTAATATCTGGCTGTGATGCTGATCTCATTTCGATTCATATCCACTTGCGTTGTTGCTTAGAATTGGGTATCATTTGTGCAAACTATAAAAATAATTAAATTACAGTGAATATGCATCACAAAGGTCAATGCCCTATCTCCATCTTAGATTGTGTGCAGGAAAAGAAAAGTCTCTCGTGGTGTTGAAGATGATCTCTCTCGTATTACATTATTAATTAATGAGGTACTTAACTTTGTAAGTGGTGCATAAATCAGCAGCTGATTCAGATGTAACGGGCAGAGCCTCGTCCTGCAAGCCCGAGACCCAGGTCAGGTCAGACAGAAAAAAGAGCCAGTACAAATCTGTTCCGAACTACCATTATTCAAGCTGCAAGAAAGTGTTGCCAACCTACTGGATCAAAGTCCCCAGTAGAAAAAACTATGCAAATGCTGTAGAAAATTAGCATCATAATCACCTGAGTTAATTACTATATGATTCTGATTGCCCTGCTGTTTCCACACTCACTTAAGTGTGCATTTGCCCACCATTCCGATGCAGCAGTCTGTCGTTGCCCGTGGCAGCAACTTGCAACAAGACGACAATCACTCTCTCCACTAGGTGGAGTCACGAGCTGATTATTGTTTCAGTTTTGCACACTCGCGGGCAACCTGCAGTTGAGCTGGTGGAACATGATGAGTGTTAAACTAAAGCAATAAAAATGCGCTCTGCTTCCCGCAAAGCTTTTTGGGGCTGTGGGGTCCACACACTCAGGTCAGAAAAAGTCATCATTAAAGGTCACATGCTCATTTACCTCACACACACCTGCACATCTCCGCTACCCGCAGCCCTGCCCTGTGCCAAGGGCAAAAACTGACGTCTTGATGCACGTTTGGCTGTGATTAAATGTTAAGGGCAAAAATTCATCAAGTTCCATTTCGTACACAGAGGTCCAGCACCTTGAGTCACATCTAGTGAGACGGTGATTTTGACGAGGTTTTTTTAATAAAACGCCATTCAACACACCTCACAGCTGCCCCCCCCTCCCGTTGGCTTCAAAGAGAAGCAGTGCAGGTTTGCTTCAGGCTCCAAAGAAGTGGGTGGCACTTGGCTAATAAACTTTGTGTTTTTCCTCGCGCTCCTGACGGCAGACGAATTTTTAAGTTCTCATCAGCTGGTCTGACAGAGTGTCCTCGAGTCGCAAGCCCTTCACAAAAGACAGGGCTGATGGGATCACCCCCCACCCAATTCCACGCATCCCAGCTCCCCTCCACTCATCGCCTCGACCCCAAACCAGCGACTCTGCTGGACACTCCAGCAAGCCGACATCAGAGTCAGGAGGCAAAGCACCCGTCCTGCAACGGCCACTCGCTTCCCATTCTTACCAACACTCAAACTACGTGGCCCCCCCTGCTGGGCACAAAGAGTCACTACACTAAATATTAATCAAACACGTTCCTTAATTAGCAGATTCTGAAGTAGCTTGTTGTGCTAACCAGCAGGCTAGCAACAATCTTCCGACTTGCTAGCTATTTATTTAGTTTTGGAAACTGGGGGGGGGGGGTTTGAACTGACTTTTTGAGGGCCCCAGGTACAACAAATCCACCCCTGCCTGTCCCCCCATAGTTTTTGTTTTCAGGGTGTTCCCCCCCCCCCCACAGAAGATAGATAAACAACCAAAGTAGGAAGAATCTGGAATACCTTCGAGTCCATAGTTACCATCTAACCATAAAATGCTGGCAAATCCATTTCTACCTTCTGGGAACATTCATAATCCAGTATAAATATTTATCCCTGTATTTTAATTCACAACAATCATCGCTGGCAAGAAAGTTCTGCAGAGTCAAGGCAAGTCTGCTGCCACGTTAGCAGACAGCTAATTAAGCAATTACCTTTGAGAGCATAAATTTGCCCAGTCACTTAGAAAAAAAATTAATAATAAAAAGAAAAAATGGTGCTTTAAATATTGCAGTGTCTTTGTCCTGAAAGCTTCTGGAAGAGTGCGGGCAGGCGATCTGGCAGAATCGAGAAATTACCCCATTTCCTAATTGCGTCGTTCAGCCCCAGACCAGATTAATGCACTTTCAGCTCCCTTCAGAAGACAGCACAGGGCTGCCATCCCTGAGGGAGGGGGGACAGCCCGTACCAGGAGCAGGGGCAGCGCCGTGCCCGCTCTTCAGGGCCCGTCTCTCATCGCGCCGGCTGTCAGCGGCACCACGCGATAGCCCCACCCCCCAGGAGACCGGATAGCAGAGGCCTTCGCTCTTCACCTGTGCCAGTGAAATATCAGCTGGTAAAGCGCTCCGGTCACCCAGACTCATGCTGGTTATTTTCCAGCGTTCACTACACAGCCTCGAGTCCTAAATGGCACCGTTAGGTCAAGGAGAAGTCAAGGCGACACAAAATAACATATTTGGGTCCAGGACCTCCATTAGCATCATTTTTATGATTGTAATACTATGACCAATAAACTATTTACAGTGTCTCTTTGACTAAACCCAAATTTATACACAAGCTCCCGGCTTACGATGGTCTGTGTTATGATATTTCGACTTGACAATGGGTAAATGTTTTTCACCTTCAGGTCAATATTCAATAAATGATTCTAAAATAGGCTCGATGTTAATGATTTTGCCCTATTGTAGGCTAATGTGAGTGTTCTAAGCATGTTTAAGGTAGGCTAGGATATGATGTCTGTTAGGTTAGGTGTACTGTATTAAAATACATTTTCGCCTTACGATAGGTTTATCGGAACATAACCCCATCATTACCAGGGGAGAGGCTGTATATATTTCTTGAACTTCAAAACTGATAACGCCATTCATGAGGGCTGGGGTCATTTTAAGCGGGAAATGCAAAGGGACAGCTGATAATGAAGCTAATCTCCGCGTTAGCGCTCCTAGGTGATTTCAGTGGCAGGTGCGTTACACCCTGTATGGGGTTGCAGGCACAGGGTCTGCGGCAGCGTTTTAGGATCATCAAAAGCACATGGCGTGACGTTCCCCTTCGTAGGCGAACAACCCCATTACGACGAAAAACAGACGCCCCTGGAGGCAGATTCATTACCGTGTCTTTAAGCTGCTCCCTATAATTTCAAGGGTGACCAGTTTCAATCCTTCTTGAGATATTTCTCTCGCAGTCGGTCTCCATCAACAGGAAAATAATGCAGCTATGGTGGCGACATACAGATTTATCTTGTTTTGCCCAAACGTGGTACATGCGCACCATCTTGGAGTAAACGGGGGTACACGTGCACCATCCTGAAGTAAACGGGGGTACACGCGCACCATCCTGGAGAAAACGGGGGTACACGTGCACCACCCTGGAGAAAACGGGGGTACACGCGCACCACCCTGGAGAAAACGGGGGTACACGCGCACCACCCTGGAGTAAACGGGGGTACACGCGCACCACCCTGGAGTAAACGGGGGTACACGCGCACCATCCTGAAATAAACGGGGTGGCAATTCTCGTTATCCGGGCCTTGTTGGTGAAACAGAAACCGGAGGCGATGTCACCAGGCAGCTCCGAAACTACAGGAGGTGCAGGGTGTCCCTTTGGAGCAGGAATGGGGGAGAGGGGGGGTGACAGCGCCTCCAGTTACACCCACCTGTGGCGACATAGAGGATAACCATGGCAAACTGAAATATAGAGAGAAAATGGAGATGTCCATTGCAGTCCTCTGAGAAAGTAAGGGGGTGTGACCAGGAACTCAAGGCAGTAAATTGGGAACCCCCCCTCTGGCTTCCCTCCCATCTCACCACATGATCAAGGGTGTGTGATCTGGGAGCTCAAGGCAACAAGCCCCCCCATTTGCTATTTCAGCCCCCACTCACCACCTCCCATCCCTGAGCTCGCAAAGCCCTCTCCCAGCATTGATGCAACACTTTAGCAACGCCTCTTAGGAACACCATCGACCGGCAATCGGCTTCCTAAGGACCATGAGCAGGTATCCATGGCCGCTAATGACAGGCACAAAGGTCACCTGGCCGTTTCTAGCCTCTTTAAGGCTTCACCCACTGGACTCTGGTGCTGCGAAAGGATCTTCCCTCTAAGAAGCAGCATCAGGCACCTTCACAAGCCGGAAAGCCACGCCGTTCCTGGGGCGACACCCATGTCGACTACGTGCACGCGTGTATGTGTGTGCATGCCTTTCTAAAACTCAAAGACAGGTGCTGTCTGCTTCCACGAACTGGCAGCCACCTTTAGAACCGCAGCAGGACTGCGCTCAGTAGTTAGCAGTGCATGAATGTAATTCCTGACAATATCTCAGCTGCCTATTCAAAGCTGTTGAAAGCAGATATGGTTTACCACATCGCACTGATTTAAAGGTACAGTAACACCTAGCTGGAACATTCTGTAATTATTTATTAATGAAGACATTATTCTCATTACCTGGAAATGTATATCCAGTACTTGTGCACCGAGTACTGGTAAATTCACCTTCCACTGAATGGGGAAACAAGCACTTGTATATTACAGACCAATAGTGCAGAAGTGCAACATGTCAATTTGGGAATGAGTGAACCATAAAGGCAAGCTGACTGAAGTGTCATGGAGTACCTACATGTTTGAAGCATCATGGCTGGAGGAACCAGGGGCTTGAGTGAAGGTCTATACCAGGGGTCTCCAACTCCGGTCCTGGAGGGCTACTATCCAGTAGGTTTTCTATCCTACCTGGCTTCTGATGAGCCACACCTGCTCCTGGTATTTACCTGAGAACTAGTGTGGCTCATCAGAAGCCGGTAAGATAGAAAACCTACTGGATAGTAGCGCTCCAGGACTGGAGTTGGAGACCCCTGGTCTATACATACAACTGGATATTAATCTTCATGTTAAGTTGCCATGTGACCCTCTAAGAAACCAATCAGGACTGAGCTGAGAGAGAGACACGCCCCCATTAGACAGAAGCCGACCAGCCAAAGACATTGCGGATGCAGCTCCGCTATTAGGCTAACATTTTAATTACTCGGTAACTAGCGCTGATCAGTTATAAACCCACATCTTTGGGGCTGTGTGGAATGAAATAGTTAATATATAACGAGTCAGTCAAATGGGAGATGAGATGGCCTGGCTTTGCCCTGTGACTGTAAGGATCACTGAGAGGAGGACAGCAGGAGCAAAATCCTTTAACATCCGCAAACTCACACAGATATAAGTCATTCCCCTTCCTGCTGGTGAAAAACCACAAGCCACTGGTGAAATCGTGTTTCCCGAACTCCCATTAGACAGTGATTGCTACATCCCCCCAACAAATTTCTCAAAGCTTCCCCCCCCCCCACCTCGCCAACAGCCAGATGCCACTGATTAATACCCGTATGACGCCTGCAAGACGGGTCCGTCCTAAAATTATGCACGGTGCTAATCCATCAACGTGGCGGCAGCGATAAAAACTTCCAAATGAGAACGTAACCCGGACACAAGAAAATGGATGGGAGGAAATTTAATTTCACAGCCGTCTTCGTGGCTGAAGCGTGGATATGCATCCCAGTTGGGATATAACGGGACGGACTGAATGAGTGTCCCTTTACTGCAAACAACCGCTGGAGAGATGTGAAATTACTCCTAATTATTCCAAATTGAAACAATACAAATTGTTCCTTCATAGGCAGTGATGTGATAACATTTTCCAGATTTTCTGCGTTGAATAGGTTAATCAAACTGCCATTTTCTCATCAAATAAAGGCTTCCATCGGGCAACAGAACTGTAGGATGGCTGTGCCGGGCTTTATATGAGAAAGCTGGCACTAATATCGCAAGAGAAATCCGCCAAACATCATGTCACCAACACCAGCAGTATCTACTGAAAGGCAACCCACACCATGTTACCCCTAAATGACACCTGGGGTCCTCAAGTGAGAGTGTAGATGAAAACCAGGCTGTTTGGGGTTGTAACGGCCTCTGAAAAGCCTCTCAGGCCAGACGGGGTGATGGATTGGTCAAATGGTGGACAGCCGGTGTGACAAAGAAAAGAGAGCATTACTGTCCCAATAGGGCCACCTGAAATACTCGTACTAGGGTCTGGACCTCACACTCCTAGACAACTGAAGCACCCCAACTGGTGTGCTGAGATACAGACCAAGGGGAGCCCTTGCCAATTCTTTGATGACGCCACCTGCATTTAGCAGCTGTAATAACACATCTGTCTTATTCCCTTTCATTAAGGGCTGGTTGAAAAGCTGCTGACCTGCGATTCTGCACAGGTATCACTGGGTGCAAAGGACGGGTCCTCATGCAGCCTTCCTGAGCTCCAGGACCCACCTCACGATGCCCTTCCGGTTGGATGCTGACACTAACGCCTCACCATGGAGAAAGCTGCTGGAAAGCAACACACCAGCCGAACGGGCCACCGCGCAGTGACCGCACCGGTGGGAGAGACGTTCATCCTTCTGCAAATCCTGCACTTTGGAGTGGAGACACTGCCATCTGAACCAGCTGATTTGTCTCTACATCACTGGTCACCGAATCTCTTGAATGCATGTGTCAAAACAGTGAGTGTAATAGGATGGATAAAAATCTGAACAGTACTGATGTGTGGAAAAATAAACAGACTGCTTGAGCCGTGAAATAGGCATTTTGGAATATAACAGATATGTGCTAGACAAAGATTAGGCCTGCTATGAGGATATTTGTCAAAACCCAACAGGGATTTTCTGTAGTCTTAAGAACATGAGTCCTTTTCTTTATTCTTGATGATGCAGTTTGAGTCAACATAAGACCTGCCTACTTTCCGGTGAGATATACAGAGTGCAGTAACAGCAGACATTTTTTGGCGAAACATACTGTCGTGCAATCCATCGTAAATGGTTCCAGCAAGACTTTTTCATCCGCATTTGAGGAGGATTTCAGTCTTTAAGGGAATCAGTTTTAATTAGACGTGTGCCATCGGTCGCCGACTAGGGGATTCCGTAAAATTTATGGCGGTTTCGTATGACATGACGGAAGACGCTTTTATATCAAACAGTGCGGGTAAAGAGCCCCTAGGAGCCTATATGACGGACAGCACCTCCTAGCAGCAGAGCCGCGCCGGGAACGCGCAGCACGTCCGCAGCTGTTAGGAGCGCGCACGCTTTTCGTTTGGCGGGGAAAACTATAGCAGTAGCTGAGAGAAAATGGATGGATGGATGACCATATATATACTATATACAAGAAGTTTATTTCAAACATGCGCTCTGACAATCAAAGAATGGCTTTTTAGGGAAAGTCACCAAGATTAAGGTGCTTACCTGATAATGTCATCGTTGTGTCCCAGGTAAAACTTCTGCGTGTGCTCCCTGGTGTTGTAAACCACGCCGACCCCGGCCACGAAGTACACCACCTCTTTACCGGCGGTGTAGTACAGGTTGTTGCGGCACTGGTGCCCCCTGTACCCGTAAACCCACTCCAATCTCAGCTGGCAACGGGGAGCGGTCCGGTCGGCCATGATACTCGACAATTTCTGTATTATCCCGATATTCCGACCGCAACTTCAGATAAACCCTTCACCAAAACGCGCCACCATGCATCGACCTTTTTCGTTACAACAGAAATTGGGGGGGGGGAAGGTCCAAAACTATACCCCCTTGTCACAATGAAATTATCAAAATGTTCATAATTATACTTTATCTGCTTTTGCAATGAATGTGTTATTTTTCAGCAATTACCGTCAGTGCTGAGCCCCACTAGGGAGCCTTAACGACCAGATGCACCCGAACTCCATTCATAATTCACCTCCGTGTATCCTGACAAACTCCCCTCTCCTCCGGATCGAGTCCGCTTTCGTCAATGAACTTTTCCGCCTCTTTCCACCGCGGTAAGGATCCGTGTTTCCCTGCTGATGAAAGGCGCCCACCCGGAAAGCCCGGCGCCTCAGCGAGCATGGCTATAAGCGGGCAACACGGCACGGAACAGGCACATTTTAAAACGGACCGGCTGCTACGACAAAACAAGCGGGATTCGTGCACAACTGGAAGTGCACCTGACTACCGCGAAAAACACACTATCTGCAATTTAATCCGATGCTTTACCATTAGTCACAATTAACGCCCGTTACCATGCATCTGCTTTAAAAAAGCGGCAATAAAATGTTTCTAAATCTAGGAAACAGGCACGGACCAGGCCGAACGCAATGTCAGACTGCCATTCATAAATCTGATCGCAGTAAATCCCTCTGTGACACCGCCGCGATCAGCAGAGGATCTCCGAGGCTGAGCCAAGAACCAGCGTTGTGCGACCTGCCTTGACAGCCTCTAGTGCCTGGCTGCCGCTCCTCTTCCTCCCAGCGAAGACGCCCCGAAATGCAAATTTTCCGCCAACTTCATAGCGAAGGCAAGTAATGAGACAGCGTCCGGCCACGGTCGCTGTCAGCGCGTCCCCCCTGCTCGATGGGCATCTCGCACGGGCAGCTAAGACCGCAGCCGCTCCGGACAGTCAATTGTCATAGTACGCAGAAGACAACAGCCGGTACCGGCGGAAAGAATTAAAACAACAAATAACAGGGGGAAAACCTTCACAGAATCCTTATTCTGTGAACCACATCTGAGGTGACACTTGGCGTAGGGAGGATACACTATAGTATTTCTACCTAGTGTATTCACGTACTGTTTTCGAGAATAGGCGATTTGGTTCCTAGGTGATAGCAGCACTCGGTTACTACGACGCCTTGAGGGCCGCCCCTGCTGCCGACGCCGCACATAAGAACGGCCAACTTGCAAAGGCACCTGGGAATTGATGTTTCTGGATCCGCCGTGTGACGCACATACAACTTAGAAGAGAACTACAATTACCAGAAACCTCATATCTCCAGCGTTGTCCAAGGTCCTTAATCGGAGGAACCGAAGATGCTAGTCGTGCGAGAAACCCATTTTGCTGGATAATACAATATGGGGCTGTTTGTAGTAAGCTGAAGTGATAAACGGTAACGTATTGGATCAAGTGCGTTTTGCGGAAATGTAGGCGGTTCCATTGTATAATCTATAGTATTTGATGTATACGATAGAAAGTGGACATGCGCCTTTCAACATATACCATATTACACATCACGCCCTGTATTTTATCTATACTTATTCATTTTGGAAGCATTTAAAGCATTTCGCATCAAGATATAATCATCATTGTTTTATATATCTGTATTTAGTGGTAGAACAAAAAACACAACGACTTCCATTACATAAAGTAAATATTACAGTAAATATTACACTTCGTTCGCCAGGATGTAATAAAAACATGCGGTTAATTAAATAATACAATCTAGGATCCAGCCAGCGCTCCGATTAAAACCCACAGATGTAAACATTCACAAGGTTAAGATTTAAAAAGGCATAGTCGCGTAACCCTACATATACTGTCATTGTACTAGCACGTATTACTGCGGTATTGGTACAGTCCCCGACTTTTCTAAACGGGGTATTGGTTGTTCCCTTTGGGGGGCAATCTATGCCCCTTTTCATGAGCCATCTTCATAGACCCTTAACCTGATTTAATGAGCTATAAATTATTACGAGATTGCAAAGAATTTAATCTATGGCCAGTAGCTAGAAATTCTGAGCCCCTGCTTGGCTTTCCCCAAAGTAGATAGAATTTGTTGGGGGCGGGGGCTGAAGTCTTACTTAAATGTATTTGAGTACATGTGTAAACGGGGTAAGACAGTTACAAAAATGTGAATGTGCCCCTGCTTAGATGTGTTAGGTATTATTTTATATGGAGGGGCATGCAGGGATGGATCCGTGCACGTTAATTGTCACACAGCCTGTCTAAATCTGTACAGAAATACACACTTTAAGGTTTAGCCCTCAAAGCAGCAATGTCAGATCCACCGTCCTTCCACCCGAGCTTCATTCATCACATACTGAAGCTCCATGTTAACTGATGCATCTTCTGTGCCAACTTGTGACTTGGCCAACAGCTCACTGGAGAAGGTTCCAGAAAACCATCAGAACTGTTAATTGTAGCCGGAAGGCGTAAATATTATCACGGTTGACGAGAATGAGTCTGCTGGGTCATTAATGTACGATAGATTGGCAGATCATATTTTTAAGGGAACGGCTCCAGTGTGACATGTGACTGATGGTTGGATAATGCAATTGCAACTTTGACGTGATCAATTAATGAAACGCTTCCCTTCCGCAGAGCTAAAAACTCCATCTTTAAAATTAGAAATATTGCCGCAATGCAATATGTAGCTAGTGCCAGCGTGGAATTGCAATAGGTTTGCCAAGTTATACACAATCAATGCAGTGTAACTCTGCTCTAGTCAGGAGTATAAATCCTGTGTTCTGCCAACAGGGATGAAAAACAGACACATTAAGAACACTTAAGTGAGCAAGTTTGTTAAACTGTTTATTCAACTTTAGAATTATTTTCTTGGTGGTTACTGTTGCAATTTATAACTAATAAAAATGTGCAACCCTCACCGCAAGCAATCTTTCATTTCATATTTATCCCAGTAGCCTCCAAAATTGTAGTTGATCATGCGTGTTGCCCTGGATAACACCGTCTCCAAAAGCAACTGTAAAATTGTGTTTTAGCCTGAGATGAAATTCTTGCCCAAGGCGTGGCCATTCTGCCATCATGTCCTCACACCGGGTGCTGCAGCTCACTTCCAATGTCAGGCCACATGGGACATGAGTTGGTTCTTGGGAAAAGAACAAAAACCGATCAGAGGCATTGAATGGCGATCTACTGCTCCCTGAAGAATAATGGTGCCTGTTTTTGACCTGTGGCACCTGAAAGGATTGGCCTATGAAAAGGTGGCTTTTTTGACACCCCCTCCAAATAACAACCCCAGGGGAGAGCTGTGCTTCATGGAGGGAAACAGACTCAGATCCTTGATCCTTCAATGATTTTCCTCAAAGACATTTGGCAGCAAAACTGTCCCTCTGTGTCCTTTGGAGCTGTTCAACACAAAACAAAGATTCGAAACCTGCTTTGCTTATAAATGGTACGACGTACAACAGACATCGGCAAACATACAACTATAATTCAGTCACAAGCACCAACTCATTGTACCACTGAAACTTGTCTTCCCTGCGACAGGCTCCAGGGACTGCGGCGCTTACTGACCGAAAGAAAATACAGCATCGCTAGTCTTAATGTTTTCTCTTTTTTAGGTATTATAAAAACGTTCTTGTATGCGAAAGCCTGTAGCTCCTGTGATATCTACTTTGTCTTCTTGCGCCCCCTTCTGGTGTAGAAACGGACCGCACAATACAATTCAAACACGCGGCAAGCAGGGCTCGAAACCCGATTAGATGGCAAGTCTCATTCTTATTTGCACTGGAAGAGCCAGATACTTGCTCGGAATCACCGTTAAACTGTCAAACTCAGCCAGAAAGTACATACATAAATCAAGGATATATAGATATAATTCCTTCCCAAATTAAGTTTTACCTCAATAAAGATTTGAGATTTAAACAAAAACCGCCCGATTCCCATCTTAATACTGACATATATCCAGTGAAATCGAATAACTGCAAATAATCGTATTTCGGTGCTGCTTCTCACAGACTGTCCTTCAAATGCTACCCGGTAGCTAGTATTGATTTTGCGCTAGAGAATAGTTTTTATCTTTCAGAAAAGTGCACGTCAGGTAGTCATAGTTCCGAAATATAAAGGTCCTACACAATATAGTGTACACACAATACGATATTTGGCAGATTCCTCTCACATTTTAACAAAAATTATTAGTTTTCTGACAATTATGCAACTCCTAATTTGACCATTTTACTCCCGTCCCTTTTAAATTCCAATTGCGGAATAGAACCACTAGGTGGTGCCAGTTCTTCATGCACAAGATGCGCATTTCGCAGCGCTCGGGCGATGCAAGTCAAGTAGAGAACACGTCACCAAAAGAAGCAACTCGTTTTCAAACGTAAAATAGTGGAAAATAAATAATAAAAACACATTATTTTGATAGAACGAGGTCAGTTAATTTTATCTGATGTTGTTAAAAAAATTAAATATGAATTTTAAATATGTAAATAGCCTAAGTACATTTTGACTAAGCTAAACGACACGATAATACGCAGGGTATAAAAAAAGAGCAAGATGCCACAGAGTAATTTTAAAAGCATTTTAATGACTTCGCACATATTTAACAGAGGGTAAAAGTCTACAGGTGCCGCCCCGTACATCAGAGCCGGGCTCGCGCACGCTAAGCACCTACCGACCCAGCCATCGCGAAGGAGTTCATTCCTACTGCCTCGTTTGATTGTGCAATAAGATGGAAATTTTCATTACAATAGTTACAGTGACAGAAATGCACACTATGTATCAAATAGCGAGATAGAGTAGCAAAAAAAATAACACGCAGTGCTAGAGCCAACAAGCAAGCAGCCGTTTGAGTAACATTACTTTGTCCTGTAAATGCGCGGTTTTCCACTGTTCCACTTAACAACAATGCTTTAAATTGTTTATAATACATCTAGTTTTTTTATACTCTGGACTAGAATAATTTGAACATACATTATAATGCAACTCAAGAACAACAACAAAAGTCAACAAAAAAAGATTTAAAAAAATGATTTAAGATTTAAAATGAACTGGTATACTATCCTTCGTTAACAGCCAACATTCTTACTGGTCACAATCACTGCATAAGAGCCTCAGAAAATAGCTAACAGGTGACACTGACACTGGTTATTATTGGGTTGTATCCAAATTAATGCATGACTATACTAAGTATAAGCATAGACAATATACCTTAATCGGAGCCAATAACTGGGGGAAAGTTCATTAGTAAATGGAATTAAACAGTTCATGTTTGCAGTTGCTGTTTTACAGTTTATGTGCAGAGTGAAAAGGAATCGTTTCAAAGCACCGCTGCCTTGCTTTCTAACAGCAAAAAGATGTAAGTTGTCTTTCCAAGACAGCCTCACAAAATTGAGGAAATGTTTAAATATCCAGACCCCTAGAAACTACTGACAATTACAAAAATGAGCAAAGTGTGTCAAACAGGAGGGAAAAAAAATAAATCAAAACCAAAGGGGAAAAAAGTTCAAAGAAGAAGAAGAAAAAAGCATAACCCCTAGTCCTGTCTAATCATTTCTGACGGAAGCTGCCCAGGACTCACACCCTAGAGCTTAATGAGTGTTTTTGTTTATTTGATGCGGTTCCTTTTTCCGGTACGTTTTCAGGAAACGCTGTAACTTCTAAAACCAATTGGTACGGTAGGCACAAAGTGTGGGATAGTGATTCAGAGCTTGCATGCTGGAATTTCACTGGAGTTTAGGTAAGCAATGACCCTGTGAATGGGGGTGGGTGGGTGCTGGCTCTATTTCTTCTTGCTGAACAGACTGAAGCGCTTCTCCTTGTCTTTCTCCTTCTCCTTCTCCTTGTCTTTCTCCTTCTCCTTCTTGCCCGGGCTGGACTCGGTGGCCAGCGAGACTCCCGTGGGCAGCGTCTGGGCCCGGCTGGAGGCCGGGGTGCTCTGACTGCTGGGGGTCACGTCGGAGGTCGCCGCTGAGGTCACGGCACTCGTGATGGCCTGGATCCACGTGTTCATCTCCTCCTGCGGGGTCAGAGGTCACGACAGTCAGGGCACGGCCATCTACAGCCAAATATTCATACCTGCTTTTGTAAAGAACACCAACAAGAAACACTGCAAGTGATTAAAAGAAAAATGTGGGAGTACAAATGAGAAGCAAAGGCAGCTCTGAAGACACACTCATCCAGACAGGATATCTGAGGCTCGAGCTTCAGTTCCCGTCACACAAAATGTCAGGAAACACACAGAGGGACACAGGAATCAGCTCCTTACACCAAGTTTAAATGTGGGCCCAACACAAGTAGGTCTAATCCTTGTGTAACACGTCAGTGTTTGTATAGAGAATTCACAGTGTTCTGCTGGACCAGTAGACCTTCAGATCCCAGTCAGAGGAGGTACCTGAAGGTGTTCTTTCCCCACTCTGTCCATAACATCTCCTGTTAACTGCACTGAGCCCATACAACTCTCACAGCAGAGGAGACAGCCCCTCTTGTGGAACCTTTTTAAAAGCCCCCCCCCTTTTTTTTTTTTTTTTTTTAAAAAGCAAGACTCACATCATCTTTGGCTTGGAAGAGATACTCATTCCCATCAGAAATTCTGTAGAGGAAAAAAAGAGGTTTTAAACACGTTCCATCACGGCTGAAATAAATACACCAAACTTTTCCTGCTTCACTGATTCATGCCCCAAGGTGGCGCCACACCTGAGCTTGAAGACGTGCTTCTTCTTCTTGTAATCGAGCGCCACCTCACAGACGGCATCCTTCAGGCTGATGGGGATCTCGCTGTGGTACGGGATACCCTGGCTGGCCGTCTTGCTGTCCTTGTAGAAGCCCATCTCCTGGTTATTTATCACACAGTAAACGTTGTGCCAAGACCTGCGGAGACACGGTAGTCAGAGCTGCCCTGTCTGTGTGGGACACAGTGTCACTTGTTGGCTGGAAGTTTTTTTTTTTTTTTTTTTTTTTTTTTTAAAGCAGATTTTTAGCAGAAAACTGTTGATTTTCACAGCAGCAGTGTTGTTGTGCATTTGGGACAAATGAATCTGTAAGCCAGTAAACAGTGGCAAGACTGAAAAGTGAGTCACAAAGGGATATTAATGAATATATGCTTTTCACACATACAACAGACAGCATTTCAGGTGCACGGCAGTAGGTAACAAGAACCTGCCTGCACTCTTTTACTGATCTCTCCCATTTTTTTTTCTAGATATCAGAGAACTGAACATCCACGATGTGAGGGATTACTGTGCTCAGTCTGTGTGTCAGAAGTGGTTTCTTCTTGGTTTCTTACTGGTTCCAAGATGAATTTGTACTGCGGTCAAAGATCAGTCTCTTGAAAGGAGCAATGCTGCCCCCTGGTGGCACAGCAGCAGTGGTGCATACCTACTGGATGCCTTCTTATTGTGACCCTCCCACTCATGCTTGCGATGCAGGAAGCCCTCCAGCTGGGCAGATGGAGAGTCCTGGGCCTTGGCCGGCAGCGTGGCGGCCTGGCTGCTCCTGCCCTTGCGCTCTGCGGAGGGGGAGGGGGCCGGGCTGGGTTCCTTCGAGCTGCGCTCCGCCACGCCGTTCACCATGTCGGCACCGTCCACGCCATCCTGCCGAGGATCGACGGGCCAACGAGAGAAAGGAGGAGAAGGGAGGCTTTCAGAAAGGTGCAGTGGATGCTCCTACTTTGTGGAGGCCATTTTGTGGACGCTGGGCAGGGCTGCATGCGCAAAGAGGCTGTGTAGACCAAGGACGCCCTTCTCCCAAAGCAACGCGGGCAAACAGTAACGACGTATACGGATACATCCATATACGTCTAAAGGGTCTCCTTCTGAAATGGGACATGAAAAAATAGCCACTTAAAATGAACCTTAAAACTGGGGGAAAAAATGCTCTCCGCCAAATTGGCTTCTACAAACAACAAAATTTAACATTAATAAGTTATGAAATGACCGATTTTATGGGGAATCTTGCAGATCGCAAAAACCCCTGCAGGCTGCCTGCAGAACAGCAGAGTCTGGGGGGGGAAAAAACAAGGGTGTCTATAGAGCAATGTGACCATGGGACGGCCAGCGAGGGGAGGGGCCAACAGCCCAGCCAGTGAAGGCCAAAGGACTGAACCAAAACCGTTACAGCAGCCTCAGATTGTTGAACTGGTGGTTCAATTAACAATCAAGATGCCCGGTGACACAAGGCCAAGCAGACTGAAGCACTATGGAGTCAGAGTGAGTCACAGAGTGAGTCAGCGACCCAGAGCTGCTCTGCTCTGCTGGAAAGGTCTGTTTCAGGACTGGCAGTGGGTTAAGGAGCGTCATCGCTAACCTCTGTTAGCCTCAGAGCAACTCCACATGGATGCTGGTAGCAGATAACTGCCAGGTCTGAGGATTATAGAATTAGAGGAGCACAGCAGACAGGGAAGAGGACTTAAAGATCACAGGTTGGGAAAATAAAAGCGATTAGGGATTAAGACATGCAAACAACACTGCCAAACCAAAGCTTTAACGACGCAGACAAGCAGCCAAGGTCACAGGTAGCAAAGTACACAACACACAACTCAAACTGCTTGTCGTAAAGCTCGCCATTATCGCTGAAGTTTTTGTAAGAAAGCAGGGAAGGGCAATAGTCCCATTAGAAGTTTGTCAATGCCACAGACACTCCAACCTATCACAAGGCTTTACCCAATCATAAAGAGCCTGATCCAGGAGGCGGGGCCCGCCATTGGCCATTGGTCGAGGCTGGAGGGGCATTCCTTCCAGAAGCCACGCCCCTAATTAGAGCTTTTAAAAGTAGAATCCTGACGACTGTGGGAGCCTCCAGGAAAGCAATGCTCTGCATCCTGCCAGTGAAGGTCCCAAACCTCACTCGAACACAGACGACGGATGGCGTGTACGGGAGCAAACCGGCCCGAGGAGGTCAGGCTGCTACTCAGGTATGGCACACACTCAGTGTGGTCAGTCTGGGGCTCGTTTAAGGATGAACACAGTGAAGACTCCAGAAGAGTTACAAGCTTTTCATACCCTGACAACCCAAAAACTCATAACTGAACCAGCTGTGCTTTCCGAGTCGTGATCATATGAATATAAACATCAACCCCGAACCTGGCTGATTCCACGTGTGTGGTTTATTTTGGTCAGCAGTGATCGCTACAGCACAGACTGCATGTTGGCAGAGTGCTGCTGAATATCTGCATGCTAATGAATGTTGTAGGCTGACCCAACTGATGGCCACTAGGTGTCCTTAGAGGGGGCTGAACAAAAGCCCACCACTCTTGTGTTTCAGTTATAACGCCAATATGCTTAATTACCATGATTGGGGGAATTGGGAAGCTAGTGTCTCCCCACAGAATTCACCTCCTTTGACGTTTTCTGATTTTCAGACTTGGAAAAAACTGATGTCCACCTTGTTTAACGTTTCTACCAAATCGCTGACAGGAACCTTGAGTGATTTGGGAGGAAAACAGCTTCATGTACGACAATATATATATAAAGACATAAATGGGAATTAAATACAGATGTGGGTACAGGCGTCTTGGATGCTTAACAAAATGAAAGCTTCCAGTTTCATATTTACTATTAAAGGGAATTAAAAGGGCATTTCTGTCCTTTTGAAGAGGGTAGATGGTGCCAGGACGTCAACAGGTCACCTTAAAAAATGAAAAAGCACATGCAGACGACTCATTTCTAATAAACTAAATAACCGTAAGATGATGAACCGGGTGAATAAAACTGGATGAAGCTGGATGAAGAAAAAAAAACCCCAAAAAAAACAGAAAACACAACAAACAGTGGTTAGTGACCAACATGCTTATACATGCGACGAATGTAACATTAATCGACAAGTGAAGGGGTTATATGCATACATGACGGGGGGGGGGGGAGAGCCAAGAAAAAACATTTGAATATACAACATGTGCATTTCTGACTCAGCTGGCTTAGCTTTTATTGTGGAGAGGAACCAAACGAGGCTGTTAATTGTCCATGGAAGAAAAGGCTACCATGCAGACAAAATGCAACAAAAAACAAACATTCAAATACAAGAGGCTTAACCTTAAAAAAAAGAAACCAAAAAAAAACAAACGAAAGTGCGGAACGGGACGTAACATTATTAACACGTGAACAAACGTTACACCAGATTTAGCAGCAGACGTTACAAATGGCTGGATTCTCGGGCCTTTCCCTCAGCTGGACTCCTTCCTTTGTCTTTTTTAACCATCAATCTCTCTAAGGCCCGAGTTGTTGGCTGCAACCCCCCACATCAACTGTTTGGTACAATCGATAACGTGGGGAAAAATAAAAAGCAATTGCACATGTAACTTGTTCAAGTGAGAAATGACGGTTCGGCGGTGTGGCTTTGCTCTGACTGCACCTGCAAGCGCATCTAGAGCGAGAGAGATGGACGCTTACGGGCATTTGCCAAAACAAAGGGCAGGAGAAAAAGAGGTGAAGAGTCAGCGGGTCAGTAGGCGCACACGCCTCCACGAGCACCCACACGCCGCACGGAAGCCCACATGACAACAGGGGAATTGACTCGCTCACCAGGGCAGTCAAGGCTGCGTGACTCAAACGCTAAGGCCTAACCTCACACCAACTAAAACGCCGATTTGCTGTCAAAATTCGTAAAAAATGTTCAACCCGTGGTGGTAAAAGGCACTTTGTGTGACAGGTGTAACAAGGCGAAGCTGTGGCAGATTAATGCTGATTAGTCGCTCCGGTCTATTCTTAAAATATATTTTTCCTCTCTTTCTGAAAGTATCAACTGGTCAAACTACATAAAACATGCGCAAATAACTAATCAAAGTGAATAGCAGAGGTTTCACTCGCGAAGAAGTACAGTTATAAACTGTCAGATGCACAAAGGATGCAAGAATCCGGAGGAGGAAAAAGGGCTCGTTTCTCTAAGTCCGTAACTGTTCACCAGCGGGTGGTGGGGGGGGGACCTGCAGGCAGGAGCCTACGGTTACAAGGTCGACAAGCCTGGTCAGTCTGTTTCCCAGCAGCTAGGGGCTGTAAACGGGCACAGAGTGGGTGGGGTGAAGAGGCCGGACTCCCCACATCACCCTATCACTGTCCGGCACGTCCCGTACGTTCGGAGCCGGTCCGTCGGCTCTGAAAGCTGCTGTAGCTTTGGTAGGTCTGGGAGCGGTAACTAACCCGTGGGGAATCCTGGTCCGAGGGCAGCCCGTTCTGGGAGGCCTGCTCACCTTCCCTGGAAAGAGGAGAGGAGGAAAGGCCCGTGATCAGTGGGGGCGTTCCATACATATATGGATACCTACATATATATATGAAGTATGGCTATTAAGATTAATAATGCATATACATATTTTCTTTACAGCTAGACACAGCAGAGGGGCTGTTCAGATGAGACCTCATCCATCTACTAGAAGCTTCTCTCACTCCTTAACATTCATATTAATATCCAGACAGCTCAGGGCTTCCAGTGCGATGACATCACTGAATCTAAAGTGACATCATCGGGGTTCCAGTGTGACGAAATCACTGCACTCCATCACACGTGTCAGGGGGGGCAGGGGGGCTCTCACCGCTGTTGCGAGTCTGAGTCGGGTGCGGGCAGAGCCTCCGGAGACAGGGGCTGCCTCCTCCTCTCCTCTTCCTCTTGCTGTCTTCTCACTTCCAACAACTCCATCTGCAGACAGATGGCACAAAACACACACCCCCCCCCACACACACAGGCGAACAAAACACAGAAATACGCACATACCCCCCCCACACACACACAAGCAGACAAAAAAAACACAGATACATCATGAGTTAGGCTGCTTAAAATCTGACCGACCTTACACTGTATATATAATATCGATGACAATGTTAATTCCATTGTTCTCCACAAACACACACACCGAGTCCCCCCCCACGCCCCCTCACCGTCGTCAGCCTCTCCAGCGCCGAGAAGCGCTCCTCCCACGTGGCGGCCGACTTCTCGAAGGCCTCGTGCCTCTTGATGAGCTTCTCCACCTCGTCCACGCTCTGGCCCATCTCCCGGCTCGACAGGTACGGCTCTTGTGCCAGCAGCCAGGTCTCAGCCACGCCGGCGTCCCGCGAGAACTGGTGCACCTCCAGCACTGGCGTGGAACACGGCAGGGCCACCGGGCACGTTTTAAAGACCGACCCGAAAGCGGAAACGGGCCATAGTTCAGTTTGAGGAACTGTGGCGGCTGGCGTTGGGGGCAGAGCTGCGGTGAGAGGGCATCTGGGGATACCCTGCACTCCTCAACCACTTCCGCGGTGAGTTTGGCCAAACCCAAAATTCCGGGCTACACAGAGAGGTCATGCATGTGTGGCAGACAGGGTGACATCTTTGCCCCCCCCCCCCCCCACTTCAGGCTGGGTTCCAACAGAAACAGCAGTCACCTTGGAGCCCCTACCAGACCCTGGGGCCCCTCGTCGCCATGGACAGGGAGCCATGTCCTCTGACCATGCCTAGTAAGGCAAGACATGTTGGAGAGTCCATAATGTCCCAATTTGAAATGTTATATTTGGTCCCTTTAATTCTTCCCTTTCCGCTCAAACGGGCAGTTCGACGGGCAGCTGAGAGGGCGGGACTTACCCAATCTCAGCCACTCCCATCTGTCCTCCCACTTGTCAATCATGTCTTTCCTCTTGTCCGTCAGCTGTACCAACTTCTCTTTAATCTGAAAGCAGAACTTCTAGTCAGAGTTGCGGTTCTCCTCCGAAATGCAGTGTTTCTACATGGCTGTGGATCAATCACACAGGTTTAGCAGCTGCAATACTACATGCATGTAACCTTCTTAAATATGCATGTTTATTTTGATTATTTCTATACATAAATAAAAAGCACGCCCCTCTATCCACAATCCCCAGGGTGTTTTTAAAAACATACTTAACGAGAGTAAACCTTCTAAAGTCCAATCCATCTTATTCAATATTCACACCTCTGTACCACCTGGGTCAACACACTAGTATTTCTCCCTTTCCCTTTACTGGGGCCCTCAGAAGTTCCTAGAAGCTTGGACAGACATTATTTTCCTTTGCATTGGAGATAAGAATAACAAGTAGCTTGGCAGTGAGTCTTACAAGTTTGGCGGGTAGTTAAGAGGTCCGGTTAAAAACAAAACAAGAATGTTCGAGTGCTTAACCAACTAATGTGTTACTTTTGTGAACATTCACGACGGCATCTCTCAGCAGACACATGGCCTCAGATGTCCAGCACAGCAGCCAATCCGCTCGTGACGGAGACCCCGGTGTAGAAACACACCTCCTCCGATGCATAGTGCTTCCGTGCCAGGAGAGCCTTGCCCAGCTCGATGCAGGTGGTGAAGCTGTCGTTGCGGGCGTCTATCTCAGCCTTGATGCCTTGGTGGTTGTTCATCAGCAGCTCCACTGACGACACGTCCCTGAGGAGGCCCCATCGCAACAGCGGTCAGACATGCATTCAGAACCGTACGGCCCCACGACGTCATCAGCTAAGCTAACACTTTAGCCCTTTACGGTAATAGATCTGCCCAGTTCTAGCCCAAGGCTGGGTGTGGCAGTTGGATACTGAAACACGCATAAAGAGAAATGCTTTTGTAACGCAGTAGAAATAAGAGATTCTATATTAGGATTATAAGCTACAGACGTTGCTATGGATACAGACTCCTATCGGGAGAGTGCATGTCACTAGCATAAACAGACAGGCCTTTCTTAGTGGTTCAGTTCTGGGGCCACAAAGGGCTGGCCTCCGGTTTTGAGAAACAGGAAGGCGAGCAGCCAAAGAGGACTGCATTATCCCTCAAACCGTATCATTAGGCAGACATGCGATCAGACAGCGGGGTTTCCGATGTCACTCCGCCGGGGACAGAAGAGGAAACAGCTCATAATGACTAAATTCAAAACCGGATCCCCCCCCCCTCAAATCTCTGTGGGTCACCTCCCTCCCGCTGTCCCGGCAGGATGGGGTGGCAGAGTCTCGGTGACATGAGCCCGATCGTCCATCTCTCCCAAGAGTACAGTCTTTGCTCAACTAGTAATTATGTTGATTACGGCAATTACATTTCCAGCTCGAAGCAAGGAGCTGACGGTGAACTATTCGCTACAGTAAATCAATACATTTGCTGGGTGAAAAAGGAACGAAAACCAGGAAGAGCCCAGGCAAAGAAAGAAAAAGAAAAAACAGCAGCATTCTGGGGCAGGCCAGTGTATAACATTTTACTTTGAAGTTGCAGGTAACAAGGGAAGCTAAAATCCACTGTTGCCATTCTTAAAGGCACAGACACTTATTTTTAGGATAAATAGGACTACTTCAGCAACCAAATCATTTAGACAGACCAAGTGCTGAGTGTCTGCAGAACTGCTCGATGCAAACTGCTAAGACAACGTTAAGAAATTCTCTCTGTCACTTAAGAAGCTCGGCCTGGGTTTGTGGTACAGTTGAAGGCTACCTGACACTTTAAGCAGACAATGCACAATAGCCACTGGAACCAATCAAAAAAGTCCACACTCCTGTAGTAATGACATGGTCCATCGCACCTGGGCTTCTCCTGGGCCTCGATGAGGCGGATCACATCCTCCATCCAGAGCATGAGGTCTCGAACCATGCTGAAGAAGCGGAACTTGTCCCCCGTGTCGAGCAACCGCACCCTGCGTCCCTCACACGCCTCCAGCAGACTCTTCCAAGTCTCCAGGACCTCGCTCTCTCTCTTCTGAATGTCATCAGCCTTGTCTCCGGCATAGGCTGACTGGAGGCGGACTGCATCTTCTTGCAGTTGCCTCACCTGTGGATCATACCAGAGACGTTATGATGCAAACGAATACACTTCCTGGATTCTTCCTCTTAAATTTAAATTTAACTCAAGCTCTTTGTGGTTCTAAAACAAATCTAAAAAGTCACAACTCATGAATGAGACAACGTTTAGTTGCTATGCAAAACCGTAGCATTCCACCAGACTAGATCCTTGATGGTACCACAAGGTTTCTGGGTTCTCACCTGCGTCCCCAAAGCCTGGATGTCATGCTCAAAGGTAGTGTGCATCCTCTGCAGGGTCTCCACTGTGTTCTGGTCACGACCAAGTTCCTCTGGCAGCTTCTTGTGCTTGTCCAGGATACGGCCCAGGATCTCCTTAGCGTCATGGTAGAACTTGTGTAGCTCATAGGAGGCGGCCAGGATCTGCGTGCGCGTGTCGATCAGCTCCAGAAGGTCGGCCCAGGCCTCGTTCAGCCCGTCCTTCCACTCTGCGATGGTGGCCGCGTCCGAGTGGCCCGAGTTGATCAGGTCATCCGCCATCTGGTTGACAGCGTCTACACGCTCCTGCCCGATGTTGCCTGTGTCTCGGGCAAACTCCCGGAAACGTTCTTGGAGCATCTGTGCAAGAGGGGAGAACAAATCAATCAACCACTTGAGAAGTTACTACTTCTCTACCTCGACGGTTCCTGATGATCCCCGAAGGCCGGCTGGAGCAGGGCTGGGAAGTAGGCCTACCGTAACGTGCTCGTAGTCCTGGCCCAGCTCGTGGGAGCCCGCCACCACCTCCCGCTCGGCAATCCACTGCTCCAAGTCGTCCACTTCTCGGTTCAGCTGGAAGAGCCGAAACCTCTCGTCCAGCTTCCCTCTCCGTTCCTCAGACAGGTCCTTCAGGCCGGCGTACAACTTGTCGACCTGGGACTGGCGCATGTTTATCCGCTCACTGTGAGATGAGAAGACAGGATCAGAATTCTGTTGCTTGGAAACACGATGAAGTGATATTGGATGCGGCCGTGAACAGGACGATGAGCCTCGAGACTCATCCGCAACCTGTGGATCTTTACTTGACTTGCCTTTCAGGGTGGCCTGCAGCAACCAGGGCCCGGCTGGTCTTGGAGAGCTGGTGGACGGTCTCGGCGTAGTCCTCTACAGCCTGCTCCAAGATCTGGTGCTTCTTCAGCATGGCCACCGCACTCTGCTCGTCCTGACATACACGTGCAGGAGAGACTAGGTGACCATCTGGACCATCATCTTGTGACACATCACCCTCTGGTTAGCTTCACATCTCCATAGATCCAAGTATCTCATTCTAACATGCAACTCATTCTCCACCAGATGGGAGGTGAAGTTCTAGAGCAGGGGGTCACCAACCTGCCCCCAAGGACCACACGAGTCGCCCGCGGACCTGTTCTTAAAATAGCGCAACTCACCAGTGAGCAGCGTCTAAAATTGAATTTTATCCTATTGCTATTCTTCTTTAATCACATTTTCATTTATACAGATTTGTAAATGACAATATCTAAAAAAAGCATTTAAAACATGTTTATTATACATGACGTTTAGGAGGGCGTTTCAGACTGGTAGCCCCTCTTATGACTCAGTGCCCGTGAAGTAGCTCTCGGTTTCAAAAAGGTTGGTGACCCCTGCTTCAGAGCCTCCAAGGCCGGGACCCTCGTACCTTGGCCTTCTCCTCGGACATCATGTACAGCTCCTGCTCGCTCATCCAGGCCTCCGCTTCGGCAGCATCAAAGTAGTACTGCTGGGCCTTGTGGGCCTCCTCCAGGCGGGAGTGCCGCTTCTCTGTCTCCTGGATCATCTGGTCCCAGAGCTGCCGTAGGTCGGCCAGGCGCTGTCGGATGGCTTCCGCGGTGGGGCTGTCGTCCTTCAGGATGATCTGGCTCCTCTCAAAGATGTCGTTGAAGCGCGGTTGGTGGCCCTGGGCCTCCTTCTGCAGGGTCTGCAGGGAGATAGCCGCGGGTCAGGGGGCAATTGGCGCCACACGTGAGGACATGGTGGCAGATCTCGTTACGCAGCAGTGGGTCACCTGGTTCTTTTTAATGAGCAGCTGCACGGTCTGCAGGTTGTGGCCATGGTCCGTGGAGGTGGCCAGCGGCATCCTCTCCTCGACCCAGAGCTGACCAAAGAGACGAGATACCAGCGCGACGCTAAAAACACAACAGTTCACATAGCACTCCGTATACTACGCTAAAAACAACTTACATACAACTAACATCAGGTAATTAAATGTAAACACAGCAAAATCCACACTGAAAAAAGTCAGGAGTGACTGCACATGCAGACACTTTGATGCAGAGAACTGCACAGTCGAATGGCATTAAAGGTAGGAGTGGTTCGAGATGCGAGCTGTGAATAAGTGTGAATAACTGGGGCGTCACTGAATAGGCTGCACCCCACAAAACAAGGGGGAAAAGAAAACATTCACCTCTTCCAGACTCACCGGCTTCCCCCCACCCACCCAACAAACCCAGGGCCAGACTCACGATCTCGTCCTCCACGTCGCGGTTGAACTGGTGGATCTCCTTGGAGGCCATGAGGTTGTCCTTCCTCTTGTGCAGTGGGTCCAGCATCTTCTGGAACTTGTGCTCCACGTCGCGCCGGCGTCCGTCCACCTCGTCCGAGTCCTTGCCCTCCTGGCTAAGCGCCTGGGCCTGGCTTTGCAGCTCCTCCACCTCCTTCCTGCGCACCTCCACCTGGTTCTCCAGCATCTGGGGCACGAGAGGGGGAGGCACAGAGGAGAGGTGAGGCTCCTGCAGCCGCTCTGCGACGCCCGCCCGCACATCGGCACGCGGGCATCGACGGACACGCACACGCGATCAGAGCCTGCTGTGGTGCTTTGGCGTATCACCAAGGCTTGGCACCGGCTCCTCCCCCTTCCTCTCTACAGAGGGGGAGCAAGATTACGTAATTGGGGGTGTGGGGGGGTAGTGGTTATATAACTGCTAGATGTCCCACTTGCTGGGCCTCCGTCGCCTTGTATGAATGAACGTGCCGGAGAAAATAAACAGCGCTAGCCTGGTTTGTCTTTCAGCTAAACGGTTCCTTTCATGCGTCTGTAGCTCAGAGAAAAGGGCAGATCCCTGACGAGCAGCAGGCTGGCAGCGGGGGCCGCGGGGAAGGTTCAGAGAGCAGCACGCGCCCCAAAACGGAACCTCACTTCCCAGCATTCATTAAATTTTTCATTTCACAGAATAGGCAGAACACATAAAGTCGGCGGCATTCAAGTCACAGAACGGCAGCAGTCTCAAGAAAAAAAAAAACATCTATTTTGGCAGTGAGCTGAATGGATAAATCGCCACCATTTTGTATCAGAAAGGCCAGAAGGTAGCGCAGATATTCAGCACCATGATCTCTGACCTGTGCTGGGTGAAACTAACCCTAACCCTAATCCTAACCCTAACCCTAACCCGGTGTTATAAAGCTATGAGCTCAGGAGCTGAGCAGTTTTGGGAGAATGAGTCCACGAGAACGCATAAGCGAAGCAGAAAATGTCACCTGCTGCTTCTTCAGCAGGATGTTGACGCTGGTCAGGTCCTTGCCGTAGTCGTCTGAGTGGATCTGACACTCCAGGCCCACCAGCCATTTGTCCAGGTCGGCGCAGCTCTGGCTGAAGAGCTCCGCCTTGTTGGCGTCGAAGAGGCACTGCGCCTTGGTCTGTGTGGTGGACTCCAGGTCATTCCACATGGAGTGCAGAGCCGACAGCTTCTCCTTCACCACCGCCTCCGTCTCTGGCTTCTCCGCCACCAGCTGCGTCCCGTCCTGTGGGGGAGGCGTCCCGTCATGTGTGGGGCATCGTGGGATACATATGCTTCAAATTCAAATTCAAATTCAAATTTCATTCCGTATATCCCAGAATGCTCTAGCTCGAACCCCGCTGATCCATTGGTTTGCGGCTGAGCTGAGGGCAGGGGGTATTTACATAAACCGCTCCGCAGACATCAGCTGCCTCGTGGCCTCTAATCTCACACGAAGCTGTGTGCTGGATGGACACCGGGTGGCAGCAGTGAGAAAAACTGCTTGGCTCTGTATTGTAGCATTATGAAGATGCCTGACACAAGGTCCTCACTACTCAGCTTTACACAAAGAGGGAATTAATATTCCGAGGAGCATCCCTGTCTGCTCCCTTGGGCTCATTTCTCCTTTTTATGTAAGATGATTCTAAGTTCTTCCTCAGCGGTCATTACAGGGTGGTTAAGCAGAGACAAAGGCACCTCCACCAACCTACCCTAATCCCCAGGTCCCGGCCGCACACGCACCTTCTCAATCTTGTCCAGCCACTCCTTGTTGGACTGCAGCTCCGCCATGAAGGCCTGGTGCTTCAGCCACTTGCTGTGCAGGTTCCTGGCCTCGTCATAGGACATGTCCTGGGCGGTCAACATCTTCTCGTTGATCCAGAGGGACAGCTGCGGGCAGGAGATGGGGCAATTAGCAGGGTAATTAGCGGGGCCGGCTCGGGGGCGTGATCCGTCAAGTCGGGGAAGCAGGCGATAATTACGCACTGTCCTGGGAGATGTTCGCCACTGACAGATGCTCACACGTGTGTGTGGGTCATGCATCTACGGGCTAATGTGGCCGAATGTGCACTAAAGATGATACACAGGAACCTTCACAGGCAAATGCGACACATGCTCTTAATGCTGCACTTTCTGCTGATAAGCATGGTAGTGTTATGGGTGGATGTTCTGCAGCTTCTGCTCCGATGCTGCTTACACTTACCTGGACATCCATCGTAAGTTCAGCCTTGCTGCACTTTTGCCTAGTTGACTCCCTGACAGCATGTATGTGTGCTATCTGCCTGACTTTGGTGAGAACGCTTGCTACTTTCTACTCAGACATGCCTCCCTGGCCTGTGAGCTGTATTCCCAGAGAGTTGGCCGTGCCCCACCCCGGTCCTGTTCACTTTCAGTTGGCTCTATCTCCATCCCCCAGCTAGCCAGGGCTGCAGGTTGGCCATACCTCCTGGCAATCCTGCAGAAACTTCTGCAGATCCCGGTTGTCCTTCAGCCTCATCAGCAGCTCGCTGGCCGCCTCCCGGTTCTTCTTGTGCCTGGGCAAAGACAAATCCATCTATGCGTCACCACGGCAGCCAAACAGCGCCGGCTCAGCTACGCTGTAATCCCACCCGGGTACCAAACCCGAGACGCCCACTGTCCAACTGCAGACAGAGGATGAAGTCTATCTATTGATCCTCGGTGAATGTGAAGTTTAATCTCACCCAGAATCCCTATCATGAGCTAGTACAGCAAGGGAGATGGCCTCACTGTACTGTCAAGGACCATCACAAGCAGCCATTTTGGTGGCGTAAACCGCTACAGTGGAGAGGGAATTACAATAGTGGTAATGACATTTAACACCCCGAAGTGTTAAACGTGTCATTCACAATTTTCCAGGCAGCCAAGAGCTAAACACCGATAACTGCTGTGAAAATTAATGTGAAGTTAATTGTGCTGCTTCTTCCCTGGTTTTCCAGTGGAATATTTCACGCAGGTTATATAAATGGGGTCTACAAATCATTTGCTTGGCAGGTGGATCCATATTCCTATTAGCTGAATTTATAACATTATTTCTTCTATTATTATACGTATCTACAGAATATGTATCTAGCCCTGCTCCAGGGCACCTGACCCATTTGGTAATGCATCTGGGGGTGTGAGGGGGTGGTACCTGTCATCGATGGAGTCCACCCTCTCCTGGATGCGCTCTGAGTTGATGTTGCCGTCGCTCACCAGCCGCCTCCCTGTCTCCACCACGGCGTTGATCTTCTCCTCGTTGGCGTCCATGGTGGTCATGAAGTCCTCCTGCTTCTTAATGGCCCCCTCGGCAGCCTCCAGGGTGGTGGGCATCTCCGTGTGGGCCAGGACGTACTCCTGGGGAGGGACGGGAGGGGGTGTCAGCCACGGACAGAGTACATGTCTGCATGTGCCGCTTGACCTTGGGGCGACCCAGGATTACTTCCCCAAAAAGATTCGCTCCTTACATCTCCACCCTTTCTGTCACCTTCCGTGTTTGTTTCTATAGATGACTATTACTTTCAGTGCAAACTGGAACCAAAACCAAAGGATCTAACCTTTAAATTTAGCATGAATTTGCAAAGTAATGCTGCCTCAACGAATACAGCACAGTGCACAGGCGCTACAAACACGCCAGCATCTGCCGGCACAAGCAACCCAGTGTAATTCATAATAAAAGCAAGCACACTTATCATTAATCACCACCAAAGACAGCAAAGGCTGTTTGTCGAATGAGAGGGTGGGACATTCTGTGCTTTAAATAAGCCACATTTGAGAGAAGTAAGCAAGTAAGTGATCTAAGAGCGATCCCTGTGATCGACTTGGGCTGCTAGGATCCCTAACAGGATGCCATGAAGGCCAGTTGAGATGACCAACAGAACGACAACTGCAGATGGGACGGCATGACTCCTGCTTAATGTACCAACACACAATGACACTGATCCATAACTACCTGGAGTCACAGCAGAGACCACCCCGAAGGTGTACGTTTATTACCCAGAAATAAATGCTGGGAGACTAAAGAGAATGGCATATATTTTTAGTGCGAATTCAGATAAGCTTTCACAGCAGGTCATTTCTGATATTTGATATCTGATATATTTTGTTTGGTTTAAGTGCAAAACAATCTGTGAGACAGCAGCAAAGACAAAAAACAAAACAACTCATGGGTAAAATGTGAGACTTGACACCTCTGCTGACCAGTGACACACCCAATGTCTTGGCATGAAACACCTCAGTGGATTCTGGATACATTATCCAACTATTTTGATTAAGGTCGGCTTACTTACAGTTACACTTGTGACCGATTTTATTGCACCAGCTGCTTGACCTGTGTTGACATGTTTGAGCGAAGGTGCGGAACTGTTTTGGTAGGTGTGATGCAGATATGAGGTACCTGGTTGTTGAGGAAGGCCTCGGCCTGCTTGGTGTCCCTCAGGAACAGCTGGTAGGCGTGGGACTGGGACAGCAG